>UXGD01007686.1:0-10556 GCA_900474315.1 Torymus auratus | reverse complement strand
CCCTGGGCGAATGCGGGATGGATGAAAGGTATGGAAATAGTTGTAGGCAAAAGTGAGGTCCTCAAGGAATATAATAGGTATGATGTAAAATTAATAGGTATGAGAAATAAAGGTGTGGAGGATACGCGCTAGGCCAATAGGCTGCGTGGAAACCACCAATTTTTTTTTAAATAAAGAAAAATTCGTTGATAATGTCTAGAATAGATTCCGACGCCCACTTAAAGTGTATTTATATATTAAGAATATAATTTACTACCGCATTAACGAGACCCAACAAAAGATGACATTAACCTTCTGATCTAGTTTGTCCCACTGTTTATCGACTAATGTAATAAGCCCAAGGACACGCTCAAACAAAGATCCAGGGACCCGACGACACCCGTATCGTAAACCAACCAATACACACACACACACACACAGAAAGAGCACAGCACAACAAACATTGAAATCAATACCAAGCTCTAACTCTCAGCACGGCCCGATACCCTATTTAATTCAATCGTATTTAAATGCAGAGCGCGCAGCGTATATTTAACGCCACTTTTAACTTTAGCCCATCCTCTCTATGATACTTTGATTTATACGACACCTTTCCTCTCTTTCTCTCTCGCAACTTTTCTCCAGTACGCGCGCGCTTTAAATTCACATTTTTTGCGCTTCGGGTGGGGGGAGAGGCGAAGTTCCATGCCAAAAAGGACTGCGCGAGAGCGCGGGGCCCTTTGTGTAGCTAAAAGTTTGCGCGCGCTCGCGCGGCCATTGTGCCGCACAAAAGCGCGGCTTAATTTACATTCGAGCCGGAGTCGATGTTTGCCCAAGTGAAACTTCGAAAAAAGAGCGCCGCTGCGTAGAGGTAGCTAGAGAGAACTTGGTGTATTATAGTTGGTGCAGAGGGAAGCACAAGAAGAAATGGCAATAACGTTAATCGCTATGGCTGAGGTGGTGTGGAAAAAATTTGCGATCGCGACTTTGCCAATCAGAAGCTCGAATTTGTTCCCCTACCCTGTCGCTGGTGCTTCTAATTTCCCTGATTCTCGCATTAATTCGAGCCCGCGAGGGGTCCAGCAAAAGAGACTCTACCTATAGGGGGCGAGATAAAAAAGGGGGAGAGATCGCCGAGCGTTAAAGTGGAGGCTTAATCGATCGGCCGGTCTTAACTCTTAATTGTAATAAAATTACGTATTCATAGGAACCCGGGCGGCGAGTAAAGTCTCTTTCTCATGGCGCCGTTCGATATCCGCGTGCGCGGTAGGTGGCACTTTGTGTATTAGGATATGGCCTGGGAAAATGAATTTTGCGAGTGGTTGTTGGGATTATGAGAATATGATGAATTTGAGGGGAGGTAGGATGGAGTAGTTAGGGTTTGGATCAGTTTAATTTTTAGTATTGAAGAGGTTTGAATTGGATTCTTGATTGTTAGACCGAAATATCGAAAATTGAATAGTTAGATTACTGTATGTATTGCGTATCAGATGATTATTGGAAACTGATACGGATTGTCTCTATTGTTAAAAAGTCTATTGTAGCTTGAACTCGGGCAAAAATTTAATCACGTATAGAGTTGTAGGCTATAAAGAATTCAATTTAGCAAACGTGGTTATAAACTGGTTATGTATACGCACATGCTAAAAAATAAAAAGTATTTTATACGATATCTAGACGTGATTGCTTTAACCTACAGGATATTCGAGTGCAAAAGCTGCAATCCATACTAGTGCAATACTTTTTTAAATTTATAAAGTCGAAACATCAAATATTCATTAAAACCAAATATGTTTAACTATAAGAAAACACTATTTTCAGTAACGATCTTCTTATTACCAAAAATCGGGTTTATGCGACCATAATTTTTGTACCGACTGTTCTACCTCTACGCCATCACCACAAACGACGCCTCTTCATATATCGCAACGCCATAGATATCCATTATCAAATCCAAAGTCACGTTCACCCTCGGTGACAACACTCTATTCACACTCTGACACAGTGCAACACATCCATTAAAAATCTAACAAGCTCCGTCCACAACAAACCACGACACCCAACCAAGCAACCAACCGACCCTCGCATTACACCCTCACCCTCTCTCATATTCACTCGACTCTCTTTCTCGCGCGCGCACTCTAGCGCGTTCCGGCTCTCAATTCCGCGTTATACTCCGCCACCGTCCCGCGCGCTCGTGATTACGCGGTGGCGGTAGCAGCAGCAGCAGCATTTCGCCTCGCGGCTGTAAGTGTCCGAAGTACTTTTCCGCGTATATAGGAAGCTAGCGCTACGCTGGCGGAAAAGAGAGAGAGTACGTGTATGTGTGCATTGGGGAGAGGTAGCGTACGTATACGAGCGCTTATGCAGGGGAAAAAGTGACCGAAAGAAGTGTGATATATGGCGCGCGCGGCCGGCGAAAAAAGGTCGGGGGGAGTTGCAGCGGTCGTTTTGTAGAAGGGAGGAGAGGAGAGATGTAGAGCCGGGGGTTTGGCCTGTCGGAGAGAGATGATATTGGGATGGAGTCGGGATTTTTTGGGAGATAGCCGGGAGAGAGCAACGGACTGGAGGGTGGACGAGAGGAGGGTTTGGGTGTATGATCTATCGCGGAAAAATTGCGCGCGAGCTGCAGTGGAAGTCTTTTCGTTATTCCGGGGGTAATAGTTATTATTTTGGTTTATATTAGGAATTTGGGGGTAGCGTCGTTGAAGTGTGCGCATGGCGAAAAGATTACTTATTGTTAATAATCGTGATTTGATAATCAAAATGCGAATTTAAGTTTAGTAAAAATACAGTTCTTTTATTAATAAGTAAGTAAAGTTTTAGATATTCTTATTAATTAATTTATGGTTGTTGAAATCATTGAAAAATTTTTTGTTAATTATTCATCGCTTGTTGAAACGTTATCCAACGTGCAATGTGTATCTAGCCAGAAGTTATTATCCTGTATTAAATAATTTAAAATTAATAAAAATTAATAAAAATACGATAAATATTTGCGTAAATACTTAAGCTTTGAATTGGGTAAATAATTTATTTGAACTATTTTATTAATTTATTTATTGAATTAAAAGTGTAGGATTTTGTTCAGATATATCCCGTATTCAGTCATATTATGCAAATAATATGACACGTCTTTTTAATTATTTTTTTATTTATATTTAATTCAACAATCATATAGACACGTAGAAGCCATAACAAATTTCATGAAAATTAAAAGATAATACTTGTCCGAAACCCACCATCCACCCATTCCCTTCCCTCCGAAAGATTAAAAACTCCAACCCTCACCAATTCATCTTCCCACCTCTGATTTTTAATAAATATTCATCCTCACACTCCTCCACCAGCACTTAAACCCCCACTACCGTCAAAACCTAAATTTCCTCTCAAAATTTATGCCTTCGAAAATTTCCCACGCGCGTCTTTCCTATAACGTCTAAAAATCGAACGTAGAGCTTTGATAAAGGCACGTAGCGAGCGAGAGAGAGTATAGAGGTGTCCATGAATAAATTTGAAATTAACTCCCGGACGGTTATAACGTCGGGGCGCCGAGAGTAGAGCTCTCACGAGAGCCTCTCGTACGGGACACCCGTTATAAGCCGTCGCTACCGCCGCCGTCGTGTGGAGGACGGAAGCCCCAGAGATGTCGGAAGAGAGACGTTATTTTACCTACGGATGGGATATTGGCGCAGTGTCTTCCAACAGTGTTTTAGTAGGACGTAGGGGGTTACGGTTGATCTTGGGAAAATGTTTTTCGAGATAGTTATAAAGTGGAGTTATATATATCCTTTGACAATATAACTAAAAGTTAGACAAGTATTTTCTTATATTTTCGTCTCTCTTTTCTTGGCACGCGGTGATGCGGCATATCGTATACATAAAATAAAAATTTGCGCAATACGCCACGCATCATCGTATAATACGGTGAAATCGAATCGCCCGCGTGAAATTCGGCGAATAACAACACATCTACCTCCCCAATAATCCATAAAACTCGACAACAAAGCCATCCAATAACGGAACAACAATACGGGCCATTACCTGAGACCGAAAACACACGCGGAAATCAATACACACGGCTGCATACAGAGAGCAACCTACTACTCCCCGTCAAAACACTTCATCCTCCGTGCAAACAAAAACACACACCTGCAGGCGAGAGTAGTACTAGCACAAAAGAAGAAGGCAACAACAGCGGACTCTCACCCCGCGCGCTTGTAGATCTCTCTCGAGAAAGCTAAGACTACCTACACCGCGTGCAGCATGAAAAATAAAAGACGACGACACGGCGCAACCGCAGAGGGAATCCCCATAGCGAGGGAGAGAGACAAAGGGGGAATCTTTCCTCCTGCAGCGCGAGAGTTCTCGCGCCCTGTATGTATATATACGAGGGAAAGCGAGAGAGTCTTTCCAGCGCGTTAAGCTTCCACACGCGCGCTCCGATTTCGCATATGTATATATCTGTATGCGCGCCCTCGCGAATATTCCCGCGATATCGTATCGATTCGTCCTCTCTCGCCGCGCGTATGAAGCGCCTGGAGTGTGGGTGGCGACGTCCTCGAAAATCCACGACGACGCGACGGATGAAATGTGTATGTGTATATCGCGATGGTATGAGAGTACGCTCTGTGCGCTTTTTTGGGTGGCTGGTGATGGTTGATGGGCGGTTGGAGAATCGTTGGTGTCTGAGAATTTTGTGTCGAGAGATGTGATAAAGTGGAGAAGGGGATGGAATGTATATGCAGATAGTTTTGTTTAGGAGTATAGTACTCTTGAAGAGATTGTTTAACGTTGCCGGGAGACTTGATTTAATTGAATGTTTGTAGAACGTACGTGTTTGACAAAGTTTTAAAGTAGGTAGTTTTCAACTCGGAGTGTTTAATGAAAACGTATATAACTGGAGATGAGGTTCAACACTCGTGAATCTTAATGTGACTTTTTAAGAATCAATATTATATAAATAATAACTGTGAGACTTGAATGGTATAATTGTTATTGCAATAATTAATATTTTATAACAATAATAATTGTATAGGTGGTATATATACTGTATGGACCAATCAACTTCATAAAATGTAACACTGTAATATAACAGGTTCTTGTTGAAAACAATTATGTGCGGTATTGCTTTCTGTACACGAATCGATATTTTATTTAACGACAGCTAACAATGACATGTTCATTATCAAATATTGTCAATGAAAGTCATTAATTTTGTGAATAATCAATTTACCGTCATCTTTACATGTAGGTTATTCAATCTATAAATTGAAAATTGTATTAATTAGCGTATAAAACTCGAACCAAAAGCCTTTGTTCCACTTTAATCAAATAGCCAAAATAATTCTCTCGAAAAGCTCCGCTTCTAGCATTATTAAAATCATATTTAAAAATAGAAACATTACAACAACCGTACCGGAAATCCTACCCACAAATCTACATTCGCAATCCTTTCAAACCTTTCTACTCCCAACGAAACAAAAATATATAAGCGTGCGCGATAAATTTGGATAGTACCGGGGAAAGCTCTCGCACGGAGCCCGATTGACCGAGTAAACCGTATCGTCTAATTATGCAAACGCGTGACGTCCATTAGTGAGCGATAAGACGACAGACCCGGCTGCTACTAATCGTCCAAGTGTGCCGCTAGGACACATCGAGCGCTTCGTCCATTAAGGAGAGAGAGAGAGAGAGACGAATGAAGTGGAGCAGATGTCTATCAGCATCCGCAGTGTAATCGTCCGGCTTTCAATAACCAAAGGCGCCCACCGAATTTATAGCGCGCTGGTCGAATTCCAAAATGGGTCACACATTCACACGAGCGGTGGATAGATGAGGCGAGTGTAACTGTTTCGTGGTGATAGATAGGTAGGCGTTGGTCGGTAAGTGAATTGTGTGTTACTTAATGAACTTTGATTGCGGAGGATTGAATTTTGGGAGGGTAACGTTGGAATTAGTCCAAAGTGGTGGAAGTCGCGTATTATTTTATCGGATGATTGATTTACTTTTCCAATTTAAAAAAAATAATAATATTACAGTTAAAGCTGCGGAAAACGCAATCGTGAAATTATTCCCGAGGTATTCCGGTCGGCATTCAGAATTCAGAGCATCTGGAAAAATTAAAATGCAGATTTTTATCGGAAATACTTAGAGGTTTATAGCGGTAGATTAACTGCGTGGAAAAATTCTCTTCATATTTCTTTTCCTAAGAAGTATTAAAGAGGAGTTTCAGCAAGCAAAAACTGTTTTTATACTGGTAAATTAAAGCAAAATTTTCTTGCTCGAATAGTAAATTCTTGAAAATTTCAACTTCGTAACTACGAAACTTTTGCACTCTCAAGAACACACTTTCTGAAAATTTCATCAGACAAATTTATACGCCTGACCTGAACATCTTGCAAATTTAGAAGAAAACAAAAACCTCCGCGCGTGGAAATGATTTTTTGAGTGAAACTTATCTGTGCTCCCCTTTTTTACTAGTTCCCAGAAACAAAAGGACAATCGGTCGAGCTAATTCTTTTTTACCACTGAAACTTATTGATTCTTGAGCCTATTGTCTCCGACAGTTCAACAGAAAAAAGGGCCACGCTAGTGTAGATAATTATCGAGACGGCGTAGACACGTTTTTTGTCCCCTCAGATATTATCTATAGATTACACACACACACCTCGCGCACACATGTCATCGAGATAACAATCACCACCACGCGTTCCTTTTTTTTTGTTCCTTTGTCTTCCAACGAGAGCACAACGCGACGTCGTGGAAACGCTCCAATTAAACAAAACCCTGATGCGACTGCAATTGGTGCAGTCAGATCAATAATCAACACCAGGACCCTCGACACAGTCCTCATTAATTCAACGACACCCGATCCTCTGTCACGCGCAAGAACGGTTGCTTCCTTCAACCCCGGACGACCGTTTCCTCCGATTTCCTTCTCCTCGTGTCCCCTCCTTTGTACCTTCCTATATCCTTTCCCACCTCTCTCTCTCTCCGCAATAATATATGTCCTTTAATTCCTCTTACCCTCGGCTATATATCCATAAAGCTCTGCGATTTCCCGCGCGCGCGCGAATCATTCCCGCGCCGAGAGTGCATGCATTATTTATGGCTCGACAGATCGTTTCTCTTTATTCCGATATGGGTGCGCGAGAGGAGGTGGAGGAGGAGAGGACATTCCTTTGCGTGCGCGGCGAGTGAGAGAGAAAAGCGGCAGAGGAAACTGAAGGAGAGAGAGAGAGACCGAGTACAGTGACGCGGAAAGGAGAGACGATCGGCATAATTTATGGGAATATTACTCGAGAGAGGAAGACGCGCGCGGGTGTGAAGGATTTTCAGTCCTCCAGTCGCTGGGTCAAAGAACAAAGGGCAATCGATAAAGTTTTGCCATCTCTGGATTTAAATTTCAAAGTGGCGCGTTGCAAAGTAAGTCATGATGTTATACACATACACACGTGCGTTTTGAGTTCGGGATATAAAAGATGCTGATGCGACTTTTCTCGGGAGAAAGTGAAACGTTGAGTATAAGCTGGCAAGATACGTATAAGTGAGTCCTGAAGAGGAATTTCGAGAATTCATGTTGCTATTACGAGTTAGTGGGGCATAATTTATACAACGTAAATATGGAGACTCTTTAGATTACCATTCGCTTCGGTTCTTACGACATCGATCGACCGAAGCTTAGTAGTCGGAGGATGCCGAAGAAATTCATCGGCGATTTTATCTTTTCAATGTCAGAAAAAGTTTTTATCAAGATGACAATTCGACATCCGTTCGATAGGCGAAGAAAGCTTATTGAAATTAATGGCCGTTATTTGGTGATTAACGATGATGGCTGTTGTCAAACTTCGTTAAAGGAATAATTGTATAACTAACTTTATTGTATAAGAATAACTATGTTATTATTATTTTATCCAATGAATACAAACTATCGCGTTTCAGTTATATCATACTCGGCTATCTCTCCGGATATCAAACAAAGCGAATATCGAGAATCAAGAGTATACGCACAATAGACCACGTGATTGCGCGCCCTGCTGCGTCGTCTACTGTATATGCGATTAGGGATAAGTGGATCAAGAGCGGACTTCTCTCTTTTCTTCCCTTCTCTTTTTTTTTACAAAAGGGCTCAGACGGTTTAGCTAAAACAGATTTTGCTTTCCTGACTTTTATGCTTTTTGCACGGGGATTTTGCACGTAAAGTGATCGTAGAAACAACTAATTGTTAAAAAAAGATTTGGAACTAACATTGTTTGTTCTAAAAGTTATTATGGGAAAATTTAAGCAATTTCATTTTCGGTATAAAAAGATATTACGAATGAAAAATTCATTCCTTCATAAAACTACTGTGCGAATCTAATAAGCGGGAATAAAAATTTCAAGAGAGGAGGCGAAAAATCAACATGAGACTCATTTTTGCTCATATTTCAACAAACTATAACTTTTCGGAGGAAATATTTCCTATATATACAAAAGTTATGGCTCCCCGGTTGATGCATCTTTTACGGCGTATGCATTTTACGATGCCAATAGTTGCTTTTATGATTTTAAACTTAACAGCCGATTTTCCTAAACTAAACCGTAATTTTTAAATAAAACAAAAATAAAGATTGTTTACCGTAAAGCATCAATTTTATTTTCCCTGAAAATAGAGATATTTTATCTCCAAATAAAATTTCAACTCTAAAACTGTATTATTTACCATACACATTTATGCAACCAAGCCAAAGTTTATTTGCGCTTAAAGTGGATTATTCAAACGTTATTACCCGCTGCAACCGAAAATATAATCTTTATATTTTTCCGCGCACTCCATATACTTTCAAAAAACAAACAAGAATCGATACCCACTGAATATTCAACTCTCCGGAAAACTTTCGAAACACAAGGGAAAACGGCAACAGCGTTCACTCACAAAGGCTTCAACCCTCTCCCTCCTCCGGTAAGCAACACCTCTTGATTTAAGGGTAGGAGGGGGCGAACGCTCGCCAACTTTCTCGCGCGGAGACAATTAAAAAAGTTTCGCCGTGACTCCTCCGATAGCGCGGCCAAATACATAAGCCGCTGAGGGATGAGTCGTCGTCGGCGTCGTCGGTGGTGCCGAAAAAGCTACGATCCCGAAAAACTTTCGCCCCCGGGGGTGGCTGGCAAGCGAGAGAGACAGAGCGAGAGAGAAATTGCGCTTCCGGCAGCTGAGCTCGCGCGCGGTTGAGGTGTGGGGAGAGAGAGAAAGAGAGAGAGAGAGATAAAGTGGAAAGTTCGCCGCGGCGATTTTTCGGGTTTTGAGAAATGGTGGGAAATTCGAAGGGGTGTAGGTTTAATCGGCGGTTTCCGGTACAGAGGTTTTAAATCGTGTTTTAATAAAGTGGCATAATTTTTTACTCTCGAGGCTATGGAGTGTTGAGTGGCGTTTTAATTGAGGAAGTTGTACAGTTTTGGAGATTATGTATAAAGAAAAGGATTATTTTTTGAAATTAATAATAATGAATGTAAATTGAAAAGTTACAATTTTTTAAGGATATGTTGAGATTAAATTTTACTAATTGAAAGTGTTATCGACTATAGAATATATAATTTACTGAAAAAAACATTAGTAAAATTTTAATTCTTGGTAAAATTATTTTTAAACAAAAAACCGCTGCCAATTCATTGGTTCGTACTCCGTAATTTCCTCAAACTTAATTTACTGTTTCCTTTAATTAAGTTTTAATAACAAAATTTACAATTTTTGCAACAATTTATGACATAATTATAATTAAATTTATTCATGAAGATTTAAAAGTATTTATTTTTAAATTTATTTATTTATTGATATAGATCAACGGGCAACAATGCCCTAGGTTTAACACAATATATACATATATAACATAGAACATAGAAGATACTAGCTACATTCAACGCGCTTTGCGCGTATTATTTATCTATTGATTTTTTTGTTTTTGAGATTATGAACATGATCAAGTTAGTTAAAATTTAAAAGTTTCTTTAAGTTTAAATTCTACGATAATAACGTAAGTTTGATAAATAAAATAAGGAAATTTGTCTTATACTATTTTAATTATTCAGTAGTATTCAATAGTTAAGCTCAAGAATTCAATCTTGAAAATTCAGACATATTATATTTTGGCGCCTACACTATATAGACTAATCAAATTGGACTACAACAACCAATCAAAACAATCTTATTGTGATGACAGATTTCATCCATCACTTTTTTAAAAGGGGATAATATTATAACATTAGGGAATTATAAGCTAAAAAAAAGACGTTTCTGTTTTTGTTAATAACTGAAGAACCGTGATAGCTAAAAAATATTTTTTTTCGTAAATTTAGATTTTGATACATAGAACCGTTCTCCAGAAATTATGATTTAAAAAAAAGGTTAAAAAAATTGTAACCTCAAATATCTCTGAAATTTATTGACCAATCATTTTGTCCAATGAACTCGACTGAGAACTATCCAAAATCTACCTCTAGCAGGAATTTGGAAGCGATTAAGTCAATTTTACTCCCGTAATCGTTGGACATAGAAAACTCGTTTTTTTCATTTTTCAATTTTTTTCTCAAAAACTAAC
>UXGD01007685.1:0-10556 GCA_900474315.1 Torymus auratus | reverse complement strand
CAAGTATAAATAAATGTAAATTTGAAATTGGTTTTTCCCGCCATATGTGTGCCGCCGGCCAGAGTCTAGTTCGCACACCGCCGCTAGGCGGCGAACCCCCTCCCTGTTGCCTCACGTATCTAAGTAAGCCGGCCTGAGGGGATATAAGAGTCATCAACTACCGAGAGTTATTGAGTTAATAAAGACGCCTTTGCGTGAGAGTTAAATGATTGTTTTTATTTAATTAGTTATTAATGATTATTTCGATAAATTATTACGATTAAAAAATCTCATGTAATTTGAAGACAAGACAAGATTCTTTACATTCTTGCCATCACAATCTTAATATTTTATCGACAACTGTATATAAATATTGTATCGATTATTGTCTTGAATATTGAGGCAAGACAATAGAATATCAAGATTAATCTTGCCATGTCGTGCAGCCCTGACTAATCGTCAATATACTTTCTTTACGTTCATTGACTTTCTGCCATATTTAATTCACTATCTCTCCTTTCACCAAACCTAATCCTTCATTTCGACTCTTGCAATAGAAGTCACCACCGCACCCATCGCCCATCCCCACGCCGTCCATCTTCCGTTCTCCAGAACCGCGCGTTTCCCTTTAATCTTCGATTCCAGCCTCGTTTTATCATCTACTCCCGCGGTCCAGCAACCCTCGTCCTCCGCACCTCTCCCCACTGAAATGATATATATCGGTGCGAGCCGATCTCCGGTCCGCGAACCAGTTCCGCTCTCATACGCGCGCGCATATAACCAGTTTGCACTCGAATGGGACCGCCGCGCGGTGCGCTCGCGGCGAGACCGCATTACTGTTTAAGTGCGATATACTTAGGCCGCCGATTTATGCGCACCGCGGATTTGAATTTCTCTCTCTCTCTCTCTCTGTCTCTCTCGGCGCAAGCGAAGATAAAGACGGACGCGTGTGAGGAGGAGGATTTATAGGGGACGATGTGGGAATATGCCCGTAAGGAGTCGATTTTTGTTGAGGCGTATAGCGCTGATCAATGGCTGTGGCGTTTCTCGATTTGCGAGGATGGGTGGGATGATATACGAGGCTGGTAATGGGGAACGGGTTGGCGGCGGCGCGGTGAATTGGCTTTTTATGGGAATGTTGTAACTGCTCGCGGGTTGTTACTAGAGTGTAATGGATCGAACGTTGTTGAGTGTTGAGAATTTAGGAACGGAAATTTATTAGTTGTTTGGTAATATTAAGATAGTCATTATGTTAACTTTTTTACAAGAATGTGGTTTATTTAACTTGAAATTTTTCTCACATTATTTTCACATATAATTTTCTAAAGATATTAATAAGTATATATAAAATACGTACATTCAGAAACATTGTATATTTGTACGCAGAAATCAAAATGATTATACAAAACTGATTAAAAAAAAATAACATTTTAAAATTCTTTTGCGTACATTGCAACACTGCAACAAATTTGAAATATTACTCTTGAAAGGTTTATTTTTCTACAGCTCATATTGTTTTGTGATTACTTTTCGCCGGGCTGAAATTGAAGGGCCGATTAATAATGTCAAACGGAAGGATTTAGCCCTCCTATAATTATTTAAAGTGCCGGTAATAAAGAGGAAGATAATATGCGGGGTGTCAATAATGGTATTTAAAGAGCTAATGACCGCGCGCTGCAACATCGCCCATTCGATATATAATTATGGTTATTATGCGAAATTTCAACGTGTAAATGCGCGGGACGTGTTCAAACGTAATTTGCATTCGACATGAAAAAAAATGAATAATCACTCGTATATATACATATTTTTTCCCCTCACCAAAACTCCAATCCGATTTCGCCCCACCCTATATAAGTATACAAAATTCCATATATCTCTCTCGCGATACAAATCTTCCTCCTCCACGCGTCATCGATAAATAATTGCAAAATCGCTGCTCGTTATTTTGCATATTCGCGGGACTCAATCATCCGATAACGCGCGCGCTCCCCTACAGGAATTCTCGAACACCTCGCGCATGCGCTCTAATTAAAATATATCCGCGCCGCGCTAAGGAATGCCGACTTGCGTCACTATATACCTATACGCACCTGCTCTCTCCGATATAAAAATTCCCCGCCTTCACGCGCATACCACGCGCGCATTACGCGTCGACAATGTCCGCGTCGATTACGCCTCTTTCGGTTCTCCGAGTAAAAAGCAGCCTTATCTGCCGATTTATCGATGTACAGCGGCGCGCGGGCAAAAAAAGAAATCGCTGATTGCCGGACTTTACACGCGGCGCGTGCGTCAACCTGTTGAACAGTATACACACACGCGGAGGCGACGAGAACGTTTTGTTCGCACGTGTTATATGTGTGTAGGGATTCCTTTTTGGGCTCTTTCGTCGGTGCGAGAGCGAACGAGAGGAGGGAGGGGAGAGTTTACACTCCATTCGCTCTTTAACGTGTGCATTTGGCCGCGTCTGACGCCTCGTGAGAACCCAAGCAGGTTTCCGGAGTATATACTTTGTTGGCGGCTGGTTGTATTGTTTTCGAGAGCGCGTGGGCGAAATTGTAATGCAAGAGAGAGAAAGAGCGTGTACAAATGGGTTCTGGTAATTGGTTATGTTGTACGGATACGAGGCCCATGCTTTTTGTAAAGCTGCATCAGTGTTGTTTGTTGTTATGTTTGTGGGAGTGTCGATATTTTATGGTATAGGGATATATAAGCAGATGTAATTTTGTACATGAATATTTCTTTTGGTTCCTTGTACTAAAGGACTCAAAAGGATACATTTGCTTCGTTGATTTCTGTATACATTAATTATTTTTACTCCTCGTCGAATTATGTATTAATTAATCACTTCGGAACGTTACCTCCATACTATTACCAATTATAACCGAACACCAATAATCCAATACCTTCGAAAACAAAAATCCCCCCCCCCGATACATCTCCAATCCGAACCGCACCCCTGATGAGAAACGCGCTAAACCCGCGCGGAATACACCCATAGAATCTCGGCCCTGCCGTCGCAATTAAGCGCCATCATAAGGAGACACACACATGCACATAGAGTTCCTCCCCGTATATCCCCGGGAATTCGTCCTCCTCCTCCTCCGATACATCCACTCGATTCCGTCCCCGGGCATTAGAGCGCGCGACACGAGTTGCGACTGGCGCGAGTTTCTCAAGTGGCCCATTAAACCCAGCGCGTATAGTACTGGTGGTCTATGTGCGTCCCTCGCGCGTGCCGAGAGCTACTACTGGACTTTGTTAGTACCTCGTATATAGAGGAGGGAAGGGAGCGGCAATACGTGTGCGACGCACTCGCGCTGTTGCACCCGGAGTTTATCTGTGCAGTGGGAGGAGGATTGAAGGGCTAGGGTTATCGGGATCGGCAGGGAGGTAGTAAATTTAACGTAGGGGGTCGATGCGTTTTTGTTTTGCTTCTTCGATGAAATTCTGTATAAAGTTTTTAAGTTGGTGTAATTAGGACGGGCTAGTCAAATGAATCGTTGTTTCTGGGTATAAAGTCGTGTTTAGATAGGATTTAGTGTATATCGTATTTATTATTGCCCACGGTGAATGTGTCAAGATTAACAGATAATGGCGGGCACACGCTGATGGAGGCGAACAATAATGCAGGATCAGCCAGGATAATACGGGACTAAGCACAGCTGACGCTAATGCTATTAATACCAGGTAATAAGCTTCTTTGATACAAGTGGATATATACGAGCGTTATGTATTATAAGTAGATTCGAGCATCGCCACGATCGAATTGTACCATCTCCCTTAAATATTGAGAAAACCGAGTGATGCGCGTATATAGCTCCACTTCACATCTGCTCTCTAATTCAATCAACCCCCACAATATCTCTTGAAACTTCGTGATCGTCTGATCAATCGCAATACTCGATACACACCTAGGTACGCAACTTTCGATCGCACTACACTCAGCGATAAACTGACCCTTCGCGTGTACCTAATCTCACTCGTGCAATCGATAAGCCAAACGCGCGCGGTCCTCTGCGGTCTAATTACGTATACGTAAACTGCTCTGCATTGTCCGCACGTGTTATTTATATGCACAGTTAAAAATCGATTCCAGTTTTAACTATATGTTGTGTTGAAAACCGAACTCACTACACACGCTCTATGTAATTAGTATTTAAACAATGAAAAATACACAAAATGTGTCTAAAAATTCAATTTAACACAAATCGTGTGTAAAAATTTCACAATTCAACTACACAAATAATTCTACATAACATTTACACAGTACATGGGTTAAATTAACGTGTGTTCAATCAACGAACTTAATGACAAACTGAATGTATATTTGAGAAGGAAATCAAATAATGTCTATAAATAGATAAGAATAGTTCGTTTTCATATTAATAATATTGAATTTTTAACTTATGTACGATATTTAATTGAAAAAGTAGTATTCATGTTAACGGAACTAAATAAATAAATGTGTGGATTTGAACGTATATATACGTATGGAGAACGACGACGACGGGCATAATTATCGGGGCTGTCGTAGTGGCACTGGGGGCTACTACTACTTCGACTCCTTGGGCCATTACCGATACCCTTATACGTACAAAAGGAGAGCCATTTCCATATCGAATCTGCTTCTTTTATGCGCTGCTCGCTGCGGCTCGTTCGTGCTGGATTTGGTCTCTTTTCGAGATATCTACACTCGCTCGAGAGTGGGACTGTGGGGTCGGATATCGGAGTCGCTTCGCGCCCCGATATTTCATCTTACTTTTGCGGCTGCTTTTCGATAGTCCTTTTCGGTATTAGATAGATTCGCGTCAGGATTTTACTTGGGAAAATACCTATCTATGTATAAGCAATAAACTAATTTTGTTTACCTTTTATTATTAATTAGTTCATGTAGTTGAACAAATGTTATAGTATTTATGAATCTGATCTTTATTGTTAGTTTAATTTACTTGATTTTTTTATTTACAATAGTTGAGTTGTTCAAAGTACACACTCGAAAATGTTGAAATAGAATTTGATTTATAATGCTTTGTGAGTTAATGTAGAAAATAATGATTTATAATAGACAAAGACATTTAAATATTTATCAACTATTAATCTATATATTTAATAATATTTCCTGGAGAGCAGTCTTCCTGACAATAAAAATAACTACTGAACGTTCCTCCCGCTTTCCCTATCCCCCACTTCACCTCCTCTCTCTCCTCTGTCAAGACAGAACGACGCGGCACGACCCCGCGCTCCAGGCATAATCAGATACCTATATACGTATGTCCCTCCCCCCGCGGGGCCGGTCCACTTTGTAGCTGAGCGGCGATTTCTTCGCGGCGTATATAACGAGGACGCGCGAGCTCGTGACAAAAACGCTCGCCGAAACCTTCGACGGTTTTTGCGGAACGGAAGGGTAATAGACGCTGTGTGACGCGCGCGCCTCCATTTTCGGCAGCGCTTCTAATTAAGGTGGGAGATCGACCGCGGCGACATAAATCGAGATTCCGCGCTTGGGTGCGTTTTTTCGTGAGTGTGGATGTATTATTGGGAGTAGCTTTGGTGGGAGATTTTTGGGCAGAAACTGCGAATTGCCGTAAAAGGGAAAAATTAAGAGTTTCGTATGTTGTATAATGTAAAGTAACAGGTATTTCGGAAGTGGGATTTTTGTTAATGCAGTGTTTCGAAAAGTATAACTTATCGTGGTATAAGATTATGCTACCAAGTTTTTTATTAGCCCAGCTTTTCAATGAAATACTATTTAATTATACCCGTTGCCTCTTCCTCATAATCGCTATTTAATAAACGCCCACTCATCGTACACCCATCCGCACATTATTCCGAGGACATACACACCATAACGAGATAATCGCGCGCACAAAAGCCGCGTAAAAACCATGAAATTACAGCCTTTCACGCGCACATCGTCGCAAACAATCAGCCCATCATCTCTCTTTCTCCTCAAGGGCCTTTTTATCTCCCTAAAAAAGACAGTCAGATCGTTTTTACGCACATTGCGGGGCAAAAGGAACAAAACAAGGAAACCGGAAGAATTGCGGTAATCGTCCGCGCGGATTCCCGAGCAAGCTTAACGTCTTCATAATTACGCCGTCGTCGCTCCACTCCACGTCTCTTTATTTCGCGCGCGGGCGACTGGTGAGCGAAAAATCCGTCTCAGTGGACAATTATGGGCTGCGCGTTTAGTCTAGTCGTCATTATCGTGTAGAAGGAGCTTCCTTTGCGAGAGACCGAGAGAGAGAGAGAGATTAAATGAATTATACTCCCAGCGCGACGCTAGTTTAAAATTCAATTATCGAAGTTTATTACCGCGCACGTTTAATGCGCCGTAAAGCGAGCGAGCACGCGCGTGCGTGCGCATGAATTGTAATTATCGAATGCGCGTCGTGGTTGCGGGGCAAATAATTTAGGCGGCGCGGCTGGCTTCGAGTCGATTAGAAAGACATCAGTGTTTGCCGAGAGACTGTGTAGTTGTGCAGAGGTTGTAGCCAATTTGTGGATGTTGCTGATTTATATGCTAATGCGGCGGGGAATCAAATTTCCTCGTGTTATTTTGTAAATTATATGGTTGGTAAAGAGAAATGATGTAATTTTTCGTTTTTGATCAAATTGTTTGGTATATCTGCCACTTGAGTTACAGGATTGAAAATATCTTTATTATTTTAATGACCTAATCTTGTAGCATACGTGGTATATATAACATGATTATTAAACAGAAATTGAGTCTACAACCTCGTATTTACTATACTTATTGTCATTCTGTCATATTCTCGGTTAATCTTATGTGCTTGAAACAACTTGATATTCAGTCGAAAACTAGATTACACGCTGTACGATCGTAAGTCCCGTCTTATCGACCGATGGAAATTGAATCTGTCTCATCTTGCATTCAAATTCGACTGCTCGATGCGCACTTGGACAGAATACAGAATTAATGCCGCTTATCGAATCATCAACGTTGACGGTAATGAAAAGCTCTTATACGTTTTTAGCTCCTTTTTCCCTCTAGCCTATCCTCAACAATCTTATTTCCGCTTCGGACTTTTTCAACTCACCGGCAGTCGAGGGCTTTTCAGCAAGCCCGTCGCGTTCGACTTTTCGCCCCGGAAACCGGACTACTTTTTTTCATCTTCCTCCGGGCGTCGACATGAATGTCACGACTTTTCCTTGATAAGATATATATCGCCTTCGTTACCACTTGACATTCTTCGCCGGCGTCATCGACGGGAGATGAAGTTTTCAGAACTCGCCGTGGAAGTGTATATCGATGTTTTGGAAATACGTTGAGAGGATATAATGGTGAATATTTTGTTATCTGTATATAGGTTGGAATAGAAGATTTGAAAAGAATAATTCTTATATTATTTCAATTGAGCTGGAATAAAACGTAAAAAACGTTGGTCAAACAATCGAGAATTCTTACTTTATACTTGCAATTAGAGTAGAAAAATTCATGTCGTCGCTCTCCATATTCAGCATACTCTCTCTTAATTGCGCGTGCGACTACGTCAAAAGAAATATTTTTGAACGCATTATTTAAATGTGAGCGCGCGCGTGCTGGCTCTTAAAAAATGCGCATAAAGGTATAAAAAGGGTGAAGAAAGCCCTTTTACATTTCTTGCACTCACGCACAATGTACCGTACTATATACACGGCGTGTACCCGCCATTTGAAAATTTCTCCGCAATTTCCAAGTCCATACATTACGGGACGTTCCATTAACATTTTTGCGCCCTCGGGATGAATCCGCATGCGCACACAAAGCGGAACGAGTACAAACAAATGCTCAAGGGGCCGAAGAAAATTTTTAATTTAAACGCTACCGCGGTAATTAAGGTGCCTGAAACTTCCTTAAAATTGCATGTGTGTGTTTACGTAGATATATGCGTTGTGCTGAGATCATTTCTTTCGTGCAGATTTCGCTCTTGGCGGTTATTATCACGCGAGCGCGGATTGGTCCAATAAAGTATTCATTAGGTGATAGCCACCGTCGCGATGCGTGTATCCTAATTATTTGACGAGAGCTCGAGAGATAGAGCGTCAAGCCCTCAATTTGGCGGCTGGCTACACAGCAGATTTAATTGCGAATTTGCCTTTGACGTGCGTTCCTAATTATTAGGCAATAAACTTCATTAAGCGAATGGCAAAAGTATTGACAATTCCGGGCTCGTTGATGTCGTTGTTAACATGAAGTGTTGCGCTCGAATAATAATACAATGTATATTTAATAAACTATCTGTGTGTAATGCAGTTGCAATTAAATTTCAATTGTATTTTACAGTCAAATTTTAATTAAGTCATCCCCATATTACAACGGAATTATTAACGCATCATCACTTGTTCATTATTTAAATTTAACTTCTACGCCGATTATAATTTAATGTATTCCTGACCAACAATTTTAAAACTAATATGCTTTAATCCTACATAATTTAACATCCGTCGAAATATTCTAATTTAATATTTATCCATAAATTGTTTCAAAAAGCAAAAAAAAAAAAAAATATGTCCTAAAATCACAGCACTTTGCACAACGCCACGCAAAAAGCCGAGGGCAAATTCAGCCACTTCCCTAAGCAAAAAAAAAGAACCCAACTCCCATTTCGAAAACGACGTCCTTTCGCATTTGTTTCGCGAAGCGTCTACCGTGTCCTCAGTACTGTATCCACGACGATAGCCGCTCGCATTTGCAGAAACGTCGCTCTCTCACTCCCCGGAGATACAGCTACCCTACTCGCGTCGTCGCGTCTTCGCTCGTGGCCCCAGGGGAGGCGTGTAACGCGCGCCTTAATCGAATCGTCCCTTCCCTCCTGCCCTCTGATAAGGGGCATTCTAGGACGGCGCGCAACGGTTTTTCGCCCCGAGCGGAAATTTCGGAGTGCGCGCCCGAGGAATTTCGGAGGCGGAATTTCGAGCGCGGAAATTTGAATGGAGAGGGGGAGGGGAAGGTGACTTTTTGGGGATTCTCGTCTGAGATTACGTATTGTGATCGTTATTTATATACTGTTTAGTTTATGTAGTTGTTATTAGTGATTATTTAGGACTGCAGGAGAGCAAGACAATACAATATTTCTGTAATTATTATCTCGCTCTTGTAAATTCTTGAAAATTTCTCTTGTCTTGGTCTTGTCAGTTAATATGAATAGTACTATTGTCTTGTTTTGAAATTATTGATAATATTGGAGTTATACAGACGTGCAACAGTAAGTAAGTCAATCATTAGAAAAGGTATCAAACCCAAATTCCCGGAAATGCGTGGCCCACACAAAAATGGAGTTACGCAGATGTGCGATAAAAAGCAAGTCGATTATATGAATAAGTCTTATACCTAAATAGTTAGGGCACGCGAAGTGGGATAGCGAAAGTTACATAGACGTGTGTCAATAAGCGAGTCGATTATTTACAAAATTCTTAAACCCAAGTAGCCGGAGGATCTGAGGTCCACGTAGAAGAGGAAATCAGATGTGCGACTGTAGTCGAGTCGATTATTTAAAAGATTCGTGAGCCTAAGTAGCCTGCGGACGCGACGTCCGTGTGCAAAAGGGAGTTATGCTCACTTCTGACAGTAGAAGAGTGGATTATTAAAAAAGTCTGCGTAACTACACAACTGCTTCTTTTTGTGTGGAACTCGCGTTTTCTGGCTATTTGGGTTTAAGAATATTATTTAAATAATTGACTCGCTCACCGTCGCACATCTACGTAAATCCCTTTTTATGTGTCGACCTCACGTCTCCCGAGTATTTGGGTTTCAGACCTTTTTAAATGATTCACTGTTAAAAATGTCTTTAAATTTAAGAAACTTTAAAGTTAAAAATGTTACTGAATTTTAAGAATACTTAAGTTCTTCAATATTTAATATAAATATCATTAAAATTAATGATAGTATATTAAAATTCACTATAATAACAAAAAACAAATTAATGTGCAGATATATTACAGACGTCTTGAAATTTAAATATAATGTAACTGAATGTTACGTATGTAACTGAAATTTAATAAAAATTTAACTAGAATAACTTTAATGTAAAAGTACATTCAGTTTCATACATAAGAATGTTTTTTAATTTATGAAACTTTCAAGTTACAAATTTACTGAATCTTAAGAATAATGTAACTGAATGAAATTGAATATACAAATACACTAGGTTTAATATAAAAACAATAAAATTTCTGCACAAGTATAAAGAAGCAAACGTTCACGACTACCATTAATTTGCGTCACATTTGCTCGATCTTTTGGATGCAAATTCTCTTCAAATATTTATGCAAGATGAATCTTTGTAATTAAATGCCAAATTAGACATTTGATTTTTCCCGCTATATATGTGCCGCCGGCCAGAGTCTAGTTCGTTCGCCGCCGCTGTGCGGCGCAATCTTTCTCTGTGGCCTCGCGTACCTAAATAAGCGGCCCCGAGGGGATATAGGAGGAGATTATAAAACTAATAAATACTCCTCCTTCTCTCTATTTCTTCAACAATAACATCCCTGTTATTACGATTATTTCGATAAATTATTACGATTAGAAAATGTTAAGTTATTTTCAAGACAAGACAAGATTCTTTACATTC
>UXGD01007684.1:0-10556 GCA_900474315.1 Torymus auratus | reverse complement strand
CGAGGCCGAAAATGCCATATTTCCGTTTCGGAGCCGGGCGGGAATGAGGCACTTTCGGCCCGGTGTGAGGAAAAAATGACTTTTGCATGAGTGTGAGTTTTTCGCCTGAGTGAAACGAGAAGCATCGAAAAGTACTATTGATTTTTGAAAAAACAAGATGTTCTTCTTGAGTAGGTATTCCTTTAGTAGATACTTGATTAAGTTTTTTCAAAGAACAAATACAAAATATCTTGTAACTTGTAAACTTTCACATTCTATGCATAAAATGTGTTAATACATTTTCTTTTATATTTTTTCTTACTAACTTTAGTTAACAAAATACATAATTATATATATATATTTTGCAGATATCCAATTTACAAAACTGAACCAGCTTTACTATTAGTTGTAAATAGAAAAATGTATGAAAATAAACAGCAAACGTGGCAAGTTACAAAATTGTCCTGGACAAAAGAGAACAATCATAAGTAATAATCAAATTTTAATTACAATATAAAATCTATGAAATTTTTGTATTCTGAAAATAATTAAATGCCTACTGTGTTTATTATTTTTAGCGTTATAGTTGCTGGTTTTTCTAATGGATATGTCGCGCTGTGGGATTTATCGACAAAATCACCGTTATTGAAATCCAAAAAGGGTAATACGGTCTTTCTGAATCCGTATAGACATTTTCTTGCGCATCACCATGTTGTAACAAGTAAGCATGATTTATCTAGTACACATCAGTCAATGTTTATGATAAAGTTAGCGTTCGTTTTATTATTATTTATTAAAAAATGATTTTATTTTCAGTGGTATACATCATACCTCAAGATAAGAAACGATTTTTAGCAACTGCAAGTTTAGATAGGTATTACAAATTTTGGGACTTAGAAGATACAAATAATCCCAGAAATATATCTAAGAAAAGTTATGTCACGGATGGATCTTTTCTGAACCATTGGTGTTGCGCACTTATTACTTATGATGATGCATTAAGGTAAACAGAAAACCCTATTGTGCAATATCTTTTTATCTTGTTGAATGTGCAGAATCGTTAATGATTAAAATAGCCAAAATAATATGCGATTTATGTTCGCTTTTGCATACATTATGCTTTTTCTATAATAAAGTAAGCTACTAAGTTTATTTATCTAAATATTTTTATTTATTTCAGTATGAATCACAATTATGCGTATTGTCTACCGCTCCGAGAGTATACGTACAAATACTATAATATACTTCCAACAAATTCTACAAGCTACGTATGTATTTATAAATATGAAATCATTTTGTAAAAAGTAAATAAATAAAAAAACTAACACTTTTCCTTTTTTCTCAGACAATTGATACATCCGATTTCGGGAATAGCATTGCAAATGGTACCCTCGCTGGCGAAGTACTTGCAATGTTCCCTCAGCAACTGATATACATTCGAGATATGGATAAAACGTTACCTCGTAAACGATATATTAGTGTAAGAACTTTCTCTTAATAATCAATGTATTAATATATTATTTCATATACAAAGTTCCTAACAAACGATTTTTATGCAGATCGTATCTTCGTTGGAAGTCGTCGATTTTAATACAACATCGAAGGACGGCAAGTTATTAAAGACTGATAAAGATGAATTGAAAAATGAGAAAATTTTTATGCCGTCAACGTATAGCGAATCAAAGGATCGTTTCGGAATAAAATTCTTGGACAAAATGAACGTACGTATTTACAATACTCTTGTATAAAACACAAATGTAAAAGAAAACTTATCAATATACTGTTTTACAGTCCTTCCGCGAAGACAACTTTACAGCAAATCCTAAAGGTTGTAGAAAAACTCTCACTTGCGACATGATGCAAGGAGTTCCTATAGAGCAATACCCATTCATGTCCGCCAATCGAGTATGTAAAACCACTTTTCATTAGATCCTATCTATAAGATACAACAATAAGTTTTCAATGAGCTTTGATTGAAATTTTCCAGGTATCGTGGAATCCGAATGCGTGGAGTTTCCTGTGGCTCGCCGTCGGCTATCAAAACGGCTTCGTCCGACTTACATCCTTCAAATCACTAGCCTCGACGGCGGAATGGAGCAAGCTGCTAACATCACACATACAGACACTAAAATCTGAAAATTCAACGATCACTTCGTAATAGCGGTCGCGAACAAAATTTCCTTTAAAAAAAGAAAAAATAAATTAAGTGTACAGTGTAACGACGTTCTCGGATTAAGTAAATCGTGTTATCTTCCTCTAATTGTTACAAAACTGTATATAACGATTACCTTTTATATACTTAATTATTTATTTTATTTGTTAGGATTTGACATTAGGATATACGACGTAAAACTTTTGTACTGCATGACTGTAAAAATGTAAAAAGTGTAATTTAAAAGCCAAAGCAATTTTCATAATCTCGGACGCATAAGCATAATATATCGTATCGCGCAAAATCGGTAATTAATACACATGTGCGCGAAAGCGAGAGGCTGGCCTTAAGCTACACATTTAGCCGTATGTATAGTGTGGTGTGTCTATAGTACATACATATAGGACCGGAGAGGAACACATGTTATAAGAGGGGATGGAGAGAGCAGAGAGTCTTCTTGTATTTCCTCTATACTCGAGAAATATTCAAAAAGGCGCTCGAACTGTACATCAGTGTCGAGTTCGAGCTCAGAGATTGGTACTGCGAGGCGGTTATCGTCGGATCGCGCCGCGGCGCTTCGTTCATATATACATAATATACACATCCTGAACAGTGTCTATCGTTTCCTTCCAGCGGAAGCTGCTTTATCTTTATATATACGTATTATTCGTTGCTCTGTCAGACGTTTGGGAGCACCCTCGATCGAGGAGCGTTCTTTCATTAATAATTTTCGTTGGTCTCACATGAGGATACAAGGTATTTTTGCGAAAGAGTTTTATAACTGATTTTGTAACTGTATCATAATATTCGAGCGAAGTTTCGTCAGTTTGACAATGTTATTAATAAACAACTTATATATCAAATTGGAGTTTTTATTTGAAAAAATATAAAAGTACAAAAGATAATTTTTCTTTTGTTAAGATGATTTTTAATCCTATGAAATGGAAGACCAGAACTTTGGCCTATGTTGGTCTGGGTTTATTTGGATTTTATCTTCTGTTTATTTACAAATGGACCCATCATTTGCTTTACGAAGCGACGGTAAAGAATTCCAAGCCCGAACACGTTTGGGAATTCGTAGCTGATTTTAGCAATATGATGAAACTGAATCCAACAATGTAAGTTTTTAAAATTTTAAATTAAAATTTTTTTTTTATAAATGTACAATTAAATATTTTTAATTATTAAAAAAAATAAATTATTTTATTTTATTATATTTATTCTCATGATAATAAATTAATCAAGACTAAAAATTTTTTTGAAACCTACTTGATTTCTACCATGATCAAAACTTTCATCGTGATTTTACTTGGTTTATCTTGAAACATCAAAATAACAATATGAGTAGGATCAAATAGAATTTCGTGTTTTTTTAGTGCGATCGCACTAATTTCATATTGATAAAAGAATGATAATGTAATAATGAACAATTTTTGCATTTTTGTAGTGAAGATTTTGAAATTATGGACGAATCGGGTAACTATGACCATTGGAAATATTCCGTGCAGTACACGGAACATTTAAGTCATCTTCCGATGATTCGAAACACTGCTCACGGACATTTTTCAGTAAAGCCCAAATCGAAAGGCTATATAATCGAGTCGAAACATCGCACTTGCTTCTTTTTAGGAATGAGTTGCTGTGAGTTACTTTCGTCTGAGTATTAACGTTATCTACCTGCATGTACATACGTATGGAGGATGTAATATTTAAAATTATTTTTCAGTGAATTCGGATTCGGAATTCATCTTTGAGCCACAAGGAGAAGATACCAAATGCATCGAAAAAATTCAATACGAATGTCCACTTATATTTTCATCGTTCTGTCGTAAGGAGGCAATGTATCAGAGACAAGAAATTATGAAAAATTTACAGTCTCATTTTCTGATAATCAATACTAAAAAAAGAAAATAAATACATATTGCCATATTTAAAAACCAAAGCTTAAGCGAGCCCATGTCAATTAAACCGATATTTTTTAGACCTATTAATTTTTAACATTTATCCTAGGACTGAAAATGAAACATAACTACATCTTTTATTCAAAACTATGTCGAAATGATGGTGATATGAGTTTGTACTTACAGAAGATAATAATAAGATAATAAATTAAAATAGTTATTGAATAAAAATCTGCATTATATTAATTTATTTTAAACAATAAAATATATGTAAAAAATATTTTTAAAATTAAATTGTAATATGATATAACTAATAACTTGTTTCATAATGAATTACAAGATTAGATCCAGATATGTTATACTGACGACGTATGTACGCTGCGTACCGTAATTTAAGAAGTACGTATTATTATAAATTGATCGAATTTCAAACTATAATTTATTATAAATTTTAAAATAATGAAGAACAATGGTCTGTCTAAAAAAACTAATTTTTATATTTTTCAAATATTTAAAAACTTCGAATTGTAACAAGATAAATTTTATAATTTTTTCGTGTATACCTTTTCCGCAAAAAATATGAGATAATTTCCAAAAGGCAAAACAGTATTATATTTTATTCAATATCTTAAATGTTTTTTATTTTTTTTGTTTTTATTAGCAACTTAAATTTTTTAATCAAATGTTGCTCTTGACTTAGTTTTAATTGAATTTTTCTGATCTGCGCGCAAACCGACAAACTGAAAAAGTCTATTTACGCGAGACCTGCATGTAAAATTGCACATCTGTTGTATTTAATACTTATATACTTATTCTGTCGAAATTTCTACGACCTCTATAAATGGCGTGTCTGCGTGAATCCCACGCGGATGCCGCACGATGAAACAAAAAAAAAAATTTTACATAGAAATTTTTGTATTCACATAATTTATTAATGAGCGAAAATTCCAAATGGAATTTTAGTTTTCAACTTAATTTTTTCAGTAAACGCAGTTTTACCTATGTATAAATTTGTTAACAATTAAATTGTACTTTTTTTTTTAAATCATTTTATGTACAGCATTTTTTTGTCAATCTCACTAAATATTTATTTTATTTATTTATTTAATATTCGCAAAGTATTTAATAAAAAATATTGATGATGGAGAAAATGTATAATTCTAGTGATCTTATTAAAAAATTTGTTATTTACTAAAATTTACTGTGCTCAAAACGTTTCGGAAATTAAGTACCATTGTAATAAAAAAATAAAATTACAATTTTTATACTATCAATCAAGTTTTAGCAATTGTAGCGCACATATACTTAAGTATATAGGTATATGTGTATATAGGTATGAAGGCATGATTAAAGATTTGAAGAGGTTGGATAGTATCCAGTCGGTATTATATCTATTTTAACAGTTGTGAACGCGTGTGTATACAAAGTGAGAGAGAGAGAATTACAGTGAATTTCTATAATAAATTGCAAAGGGATCACGTTTTTACATATTATCCAGACGATAACATGTCGAACAAATTCGATGCGTAAGTATAAACGTGTATTTATTTATGTCCAGCGAACTTCTTTTACTTTTTAGGTTAGACCATTTAATAGTTTTCTCGGATTTATATTAAAAAATTGGTTGTAATTACATTTATAATTAAGTAATATTTTTTGAAACAGTGTTAATATATTTGAACATATGGTCTAGTCATTTTATTTTCTTTGATACTTTTTAGGTTGAAAACAAGTGATGAGAGTGGGGATGAAGAATCCCCAACAAAAACTAATCAGAAAATGGATAAAGATGAACTAGTATGCTGAAGAATATTAAAACACTTAATATTGTATTTTCTAAAATTTATTGTATAAATTATTTTTCATAGATTGCTCCAGAAATACATCCTAATGAACATAAGTTACAGTATGCTTATGCTCTTTGGTACAGTAGGCGAAATCCAGGAAAACAAAGTAACATACAAAGTTACGATCAAAATTTAAAGTTGGTTGGAAGATTTGCAAGTGTGGAACAATTTTGGGGTCTTTACAGTCATTTAACTAGGCCCTCTGAACTAACTACCAATACAGATTTCCATTTATTTAAAATTGGTATTAAGCCTATGTGGGAGGTATGTTTTAATGCTTTATTTGAAAGATAGATATGTGATAATTGATTTTTATTAACAAAATAAAATTGTTATCTACACAATAGGATGAAGCTAATCAAAGAGGAGGAAAATGGATTGTACGTTTACGAAAAGGCTTAGTTTCTCGATGTTGGGAAAATTTAATTTTAGCCATGCTTGGGGAACAATTTATGGTAGGCGAAGAAATATGTGGTGCTGTAGTTTCAATAAGATTTCAAGTAAGTTAATTAATTAAATAGAAATCTTAATTAAGATAATAAAAATTTTCTACTATTACCATTTCTTTTAATAAGAAATCAAAATAGGTATATGTGTACTAAAAAAGACTAATAATTTTATTATCATTTCTATAACTTTATAAATATATTGATAAAAACATTTTTAGGAAGATATTATCTGTGTGTGGAACAAGACAGCTTCTGATGTAGCAACAACAGCAAGGATTAGGGATACCTTGCGACGTGTTCTCCATCTCCCCCCCACTGCTTCAATGGAATACAAAACACATAACGATAGTCTTAAAAATGTTACAAGATCGTGAAGTTTAAAGAAAACTAACTCTTTGAGGTATTTTAAAAATTTATTTTATTTTTAACTAAGAACCTTATCTTATTCAGTCATTAAAAATGTTATGACAATATTTTTATTTCAGCAAAGTGAAAAGTAAACGTCATTTTACTTCTTGAAAAAAGAAAATGTACTTATATTAGTGACTTTACACGCAAGAGTACAATATGCCTGGATGACAATTTCATACTCTGCAAGAGATAATATGTTACATTTTTTATTGGATTTACAGTATTGAGAAGAATGGTAATCTTGTATGAGTGTACAGCAATCGTAAACGCAATGTATGAACTTTTGACATTTTGTAAATAATGCTGTAAATAATGGATGTAGAAATAAACTATAGGCGACTAATTTCATCTTTTTTTAACATATAAATTTAGATAATTTATTTCTATGAAATTTTCATTAAATGAAGAATCTGATATTTAAAAATAGCAAACTAAAAATTATTTGATGCCTTATTGTTTGTAATCATTTTTATTGAATTTGTTCTTTACTTAGCATATTTATGTCAAATTCAAAATTTTATAAAGTAATTCTAGGTACATAAATAAGGTAACCAGCACGTAAATAAAAATAGAGAACACTATAACTATGAGTGGTAAAAAATGTTAAAATTTTATCATTTTGACATGTATAAAAATATTGCTCCTTATTCCAGTAGGCCAAACTTACAGACTAGCATCAAAGATGAGGAACGAGAATATAATAAATTGCAAAATTAAAAAGAATATAAAAAAATGTCACAACACTTGTGCATATTATTAATTTCATTAAAAGGGATCTCTCCATCAAGACAATAACACTTAATCATCCATCCCTATTTTTACTAAATTTACTGTATATATGTCAGTAATAAATATTATTTTAAAAACACGTAGAGATACATGATTAAATTTGTCTTTTCATTTATGTGCGTGGTATATGATTCAGCAAGTCTGATTGTAAAATGCTCCAGGCTCACTATTCACATCACAAAAATTATTCGCTATAAAGTTGTACAAAAATATTACATCCTCAAGAGTACAACTAATGACATACCTGCAAAAATATTTAAATTATATAATAAATTGCACAAAATTTATTATTGAAAAAAAAAAAAAAACTAATTATATACCTAACATAAAGGCAAAAGCTATTTTTCCAGTGTGTGCCACATGCAGGTAACTTGGTAGCTGTTCATTTGGCTGATCTACAGTAGGTAATATTAATCCAATAAGACAGAATATGCCAATTACTATAGCTACATAATTTGTTTCTTCTGTAATATTAAATAAAAAACTTATTATTCAAAAATTTTCTCCCAATTTATAAATTATAATAGCAAAAAGAAGGTAAAATCAACCTGATGCATTAATATTTAATACAAATTCAGTATATTATTATTAAACTTACTATTTTTTGCAATATTATCATTAGTACTAGTTATCACAGGGTACGATTGTTGATTTCTTCCAGTGTTGGGAAGTTGCTGGAATAAATCTGGATCAGGAGTAACTCTTTCTAAAGGTTCTGGTACTCCACCTACTAGTTTAGCTTCAATATCCTTCCTACCTATGATCTTTATGAAATAATGTATTAATAAATAATAAAGTTCATAACTAGGAGTAAATGTTAATAATTAAATTAATAGAATATTTACTTGTCTTGTCGGATGCTCTTGCATTTGTATTCTGAATTTATCAGTAGTAAAATGCATTGGTGATAGCGCCATGTGTCGTACTACAATATCAACACAACATCTAGATTTTATTGTTCCCTCTGGATCAACTACTACATATTTGTTTGGCGCAGTACAAAAAACTGAAATATACATGAATATTTCAATATGTCAAGAATTGTATTTACAAAAAAAAATAAAATTTTACCTTTAAATTTCACTGGGAAGTCATAAGGGTTATATAGTGTCAAAATCTGTTTATGTGTCGATTGATCCTCAAGATAAAAGGTAATACTTTGAGGAAATACAAATACAGGCAATTTTTTTTGGATTGATGATTGTGACTGCATCATCTTTATTAATTGAATATCGTATTACCATATGCTTTTGAATACCTATATGTACATGTATAATAAAAAAATATATTATTTCTATGTGTTATACCATGTGAATCATATGCTTATTGATAAGTATATAAAAGAGTTTTGGTTAATCAACAAATTTTACCAACAAAGGAAATATTTTACTGAAATGAAATTATCACATCCAATAAAAAAGCATTATATTTTAAATGACTTACCAAAATAGCGTTAATCGTATCTTGTTCGTATAAGTTTAAAATATTTTTCTTTATATTACAAAAAATTATAATTTCTTAATAAGTGTATATTAAGTATTATAGACTTATGGAAGTGTGTATTATTTTAAAGAAAACCAAAGGTAACTTGATTATACGCACATAATGAAAAACAAAATAGACACGCGTCACACATGCCAATCTAGATTTTCGAAGCGTAAAAATAATATCATGGTCGCTCGAAAAATCTATCTCTTTAGGCGTTTTGTTTTTAGCAAAGCGCACACATAACGCTTTACCTACGTCTTTTTTACGAACGTATTTTTTATTGTGCAGGCACAATGTTGGCCTGTATATATATATATATATATATATAAACACGCACTGCGCATATACGTACACGATTGTTCGGGTGTGTTGATCTATGTGAAGGTTTCCTGCATACTGATACTGAACTAGCACACATACATGTTTTGACTTAGCGAATAGCGACTTTACGGTTTCCACACTGACGCGCTGCGCTTGCTCCGTGCTTGCATCTAGTGAAGTTCGCCATCTGATGCCTATATATAATATAAGTACTCCATGGTTTAAGAAGAGTGCACGGCGGTCTATGTGCGCCTGGTGCGGTGGCTGGGACTTTTTAAATCACGGAGTATGTAGGTACGTAGATGGCGGACTACACACATGTCAGGAAAAAATGTTAGGTGTCAGGTGTCAGGTCGTCAGGTGTCATGTTCCAGAAGCACGTCGGGGCCCTTTCTACATATGTATGTTCTGTCTGTTCTGTAGGTACGTTCTGAGTGTTCCGACCTACCTACTCGTCATGTCTGTTGTCACTATAAATAGTATAAAAGTAAAGTATTTTTGATGAACGGGTAGGTAGGACGGAACAGTCGGAATCTACAGAACAAACGGAACACACATATGTAGAAAGGGCCCTGAGTGAAATGTCTTTGTACTTGGGAGATAGTATTACGGACCTAGGGAGGATAAAATTTGGATAGCCCACAGCCCATGGAAATTGTAGCCTGAGCCGAAGGCGAGGGTGGCAAACACACGAGCTGTGCGCTATCCAATTTTTCCCCCGCTGTGGCGCGTATATATTGTTCACCATACCCGGGCCGAAAATACTACATTCGCGTTTTTGAGCTAGGTATGCTGAAGTAGTAGATTGTGCACTTAGGGAGTAAAAGTAAAGAATGTCCCTGATCGCATGTAAATTGTCAGTTGTCACTCGAACCGAAGGCGAGACGAAAAATAGTATACGCTCCACGGGAGTAAAATTGGCCAGCCCATATCTCGTTTTTGTCACTCTCGGCTTCTATATTCGGCTCGGGTGGCAATTTATATGAGATATAGACTGTCGAAGTTTTTTCCTCCCTAAAGGCAATAGTTAATATAGAATAATGGAATAGTTAATATTCCATTATTCTAGTTGCTGAAAAAAATGGTCTATACTTAATTAGAATGTATAATATATCGTCGCGCACTTTGTCGCGCGAAACTGGCTTTTTCCTCACACCGGGCCGAAAGTGCCTCATTCCCGCCCGGCTCCGAAACGGTAACATGGCATTTTCGGCCTCGA
>UXGD01007683.1:0-10558 GCA_900474315.1 Torymus auratus | reverse complement strand
GACTGTAAGACCGATGGAAAAATTCTTATCAGTGAATGTAAATTACAGTCGACATAAGTAATAATTTTAATTATTAAGATTATTGCGCTTTGATTTCTATCTCTTACTTGTTATAATTTTCAACAGCTTTGTATAAAATGTATTTTTGAGTAAAGTCTTACTCTAATTTGTTTCAATCTTTTATTCTAATACAATTTTTAAATGAACACTATTTTTACTTTGAAAACAGTAGCATTGTTTTCTAGGCAATGGAAATCCGCGCATCCTTCTTGGAATTATGGTCGTAATTTTGCAATATTGCCTCAATCATAAACTTGTTTACTCTTAACGAACCGGGGGCAGCACTGTTATAAAATCGCGTGCAATCAAATAGAATGTAGCTCCACAAAACTAGCCAGGAAGTCTTAAAAATGGATCGCGAGCGTATAGAGCAGCAGAGATGGCAGTCACGATATTTTTTCCATTCTCGCTTTTCATTTACATTCGATGCCGGTCGGGAAGTAACCGCTTCTATATCTTGGCAGATTTGATTAGCAATTAGATTCTCTTACGTAAAAAATCTGATAGGCGAAAATTGCCGTGTGTACGGGAGGAGCCACATCCTGCTGCCGTGACTGCAGGCGTGAATATTCTCGATTTCAGATAAATTGCAGCGCCGACGCGAGGCTTTGGATCGTCAGTAGTCAACGAATCTTCCGGGAGTACTAGTGTTTCTTTATTGTTCCAAGATGAAGTGTGTTTTCTTGCCCGTAGCTGCTTTACTACTTTTAGTACGTTAATACAATTATTTATTTTATTACAAGATTCTCTGCTTTTTATATTACGATACTACTGATATTATTTTATCCAACACAAATTCTAAAAGTTAAATTTTATACATAATATTCAACATTATTAAATTATTTTCTTTTTAAGAGAGTGAGAAGAGATTGAAAAAATAATAAGTATCACATTAATTTTATTTAGAAAAAATGTTGACCTATTTAATTAAAATTAAATTTATTCTTTACTATCACAAAATATTTTTCTGTGAGCTCTTGAGCTTTTATAGCATTTTCTATAAAGATTGTATTTAAAATTATATTGTATTTATTATTATATTAACAATAGACTTTTTAATCTTTGAATGTCCAGTATTTTTTCGAATAAATCGAGCATACTCTTATGGTAAAATGGTTAACATGGTTCTGAAAAAGTTTATTTTAATTTGTGTGTGAATTTTATTTCTAATGGCCAATTTTCTACCAGGGTTTCTTTTTTTAAATAAATGAAAACTAAATTTATATAAAAAAAGAAACCCTGGTAGAAAATTGGCCATTAGAAATAATAATGTATATCTTAATGATTATTATAATTATATGCAGTAATTAAATAAAATTTTACAATAAAATTACTTTTTCAAAATATATAAGTGATATCAATCTGCAATCCACATTTATTCTACGTGTGAGTAACAGTCAAACGTTTCAGTAGAGTCGATCAGTAAGAGATAAGGTTTTGGGCGAGTATAGGTTTTTGGAACATCTCTTTTGATAAGTACAGAATAATTCTTTCCGTCAATGAGTGTTATGTGAAATTGTTTGGGATACTCTTTTGAACATTTGCTGTCAATTATATACGAATATTATGTAAATGTGGGTCAATTCTAAATCTATATAGAGAAGAGTTGCACACTCGTGGCCAGCGCCTATAGAGCTGGCCACCACGCGTTTCGCGCCTCTGACGATAGGTATATGACGGCACATAATTTGTATTGCTTGTACATCTAACTTATACCTTTAGATAACTGAATTAAATTTTCAAATCATATAGCATATTTGAATTTCTATTTAAATACGCCGCTGTCACTCACTTGTTTATTTACCGCGCAGCTCGCGGTAAGATTTGTAGTATCTTTGCTGCGGTTTTGTTATGGTAAGTGATATATCGAATGTCGAAGGGAAACTGTCTGATTTGGTGGCCTATAGCCGTCAGTTTTTTTGGAGATTTATTTGTAAAATTGTAAAGTTATTTTTATTCTATTTTAATTTGCAAGGTCTCATTTTCTTCCTTGTTCAATTTCAAGGCGAGGTACCGAAATAAAAATTTGAAAAAATTTCTAATCCTGTAAAGTTATAAGCAATTGTTTGTAGAGTTGTCACTGAATTTTATAAAAAATTGCATATAACATTGCAGGTTTAGAAAATTTTTTAATTTTTATTTCGGTACCTCGCCTTGAAATTGAACAAGGAAGAAAATGAGAACTTGCAAATTAAAATTGAATGAGGAACAACAAGATTAGAATTTCTTATTGGATTTTTTTTCAATGGACAAAATTTACTTTTGCAAAATTGGAAATTTTCTAACAAAAATATTTTCCGCCATGTTATGAACCCTGCCTTCTGTCATATCCGTTTCCAGATTCGAAAGTGTAAGTGAATTTTTGTAAAAAATGTTCATAGCTTTAGGTCTACTAGCGCGCACGAGCCACCTTAATCGCGTTCTTTCTTTTATAAGTGGGTATCCAAATTTGTCGATGTCTCCTTTACCAGCGCCAGTGCGATTCTCGAAACGTGAAAATTACAAAAATAGTGTATATAACAATAAAACAAACAAAATATTATTAAAACATGTGTATTTATTTGGAGATCATAAAATATTATCATTTAATATTTCTATTCAAAATACACCATTACCGAATAGTTTTTTTCATTCAATATCTTTTCACATAGAATGGAGCACATTCAATGGATTTAAATTTCATGGATCAAATGTTACAGTGTAGTCAGGAAATGGGTGTAACTCCAGGTAACGCAAACAATTTTTGATTTCATTTTTTGACATTTTTATGTGTTTAATTGAATCAACTTTTCTGTAAATAGATCAACTCAAAGGTATGATGGAAAATAAGGACGAAAAATTAGGATGCATAAATGCTTGCACAATGAAGAAGTTGGGAGCCGTAAGATAATTTTTCATATTATTTTGTAAAATTTATGTTACTCGAAAAAAACCAATTTTAAATTGCAATTGTGCTGACGTGTACAAATGAAAATTAGATCATGGTAATAAAAGTACACACTAACAAATAGATACTAAATGATGTTTGATGAGATGAATGACAGTGAATGTTTTAATGATGGAAGAATGATCGGAATGGTCCAGCTGTCAAAGTGACCTTGACAGCTGGACCATTCCGATCATTCTTCTATCATTAAATATAGACTAATATTAAAATCTCTTTTAAGTTTCGTTACATGTGAAAAATGTGTATAATCTAAAAATGAACATTTACGGTAACCAATTTTGATTAAGTGAAATACTTCATTATGAATAAAACATTTATATATTACAGTTGGTGGATGGTAAACTCAATCTCGATGGCATGTATGGAATAATAGATCAAAATAAAGATACCATTTCGGATCTCGAAAAATTGAGGGAGATTGTTCAATCTTGTCACGATGAAGGTAAACTATAAATACTTAATCAACTTTTTGATCATTGTAACTAGTAAACCTAAGAATCTTATGAACTTTTAAAAAATGAATATTAAAATTTGTGAAAATTACTTAAGCAGTGGGCGGCTAGTGATTTAAATATGTTTTTGGTTTTTAAAGTCTATATAATTAGTTGAACGGCCTAAAACATACTCAGCCACTAGGTGCTAGAGAAACCTACGCAGTAAACACTGACTAGAAGAGTGTACAATATGAGCGAAATGATAAAGATCTTTGTGAATTTTCAGTGCATTTTCTTTGCTCAACTTCAAACTACTTAATTAATTTACAAAAATTAATATTTTTTAATTCTGAAAAAAGTAGATGAAAGCTCTCTTTTTCTAGTTATATTTTCTATTTTTAAAGTCATCTATACAATTTTTTTCGATTGTTTGATTATTGTTTGTAGAAGAGTCCGTTTTTTAACATTTTTGCTTTAAAAGATCTGCTAAGAAGTGTCCTATCATTAAAGAGTACATATACATATCATTAAAGGATTTTATTTTGACAAAATACTTGCAACATTTTCAAAAGTTATTAATAAATAGTTAATAACATCATGCACTATAAATATAGTTATCTAAATGATGAAACATCATGCACAATTTTGTGATTATTGTAATAGAGCAATATAATATTTGTGAGTAAATTTTGTATATTATAGTTGCATAGAAAAATATATAAATTTAAATAAAAATTGTTTTTACAAATATATTTGAATAAGAATATGGCACTTATTTGAAAATATCATTTCCAATGTAATATATATGTAGATTAGTCATTATTGTAATTACTGAAATAAATCGATACATCAATATTTTTGTGTTTTAGCAGCAAGTGCAGGTGATTTACCGGAGTGTCAATTAGCTGGAAAATTTGCCTCGTGTGTGCACGGTCGGATTGAAGGTTAAATAATGTTTTCTACTGCACATTTTATAGACACATTTTTCATCTGTATTTGTAAATTAATGAATGTAAGGGTGATGATAAAATAATATAATTTATACTTCCAGCAGCAATTGTGAGTTTTATTGTAATGTGAACATTTTTCGATTAATTCAAATTCGCACCTGTATAGCATTAGAGAATGGCTTATCTTGCGAAATTAATCCCTCGTTAATGAAAACAGATTTCAGTGCGTTCTCGTGTTGCGTCTATAACCGTCCAATTTCAACGGAATTCATGATACAATGTATTCGGTAATGCTCGTGTAAGCCACTTCACTAAATTCGGCAATAATCGAAGCGAATCGCACTTTAATTAGCCTCGAAAACGTGGATCTGATGTTTGCAGTAAAGAGTTTATTTGTGAATTTTAGTAGTTTAAAAGTTAAATATATAGCTGTCATTTCAAAAGCTATTCCATTTAAGAAACATAAAAGAATAAATATTTAAAAGAAAGTTATTAATAGCTACGATTATTTAGTTAGATATTATTCGTCAATAGCGTAAATCTTTTCCAGTGTATTTTACATATCGATTGGGTATGTTTGTTACAGAAATATTGGGTCCAGTGTTAGGTAGCGCGCAACAGCTTGGCACTATTGCGCTTGGTTTCGACAAAATAAGTGGCATACAAAGTATAGGATAAACATGATTGTATTACGATCAATAAATAGTTGAATTAAATATATATTATAAATAAAGTACATAAATACATATTAGAAAAGCAAATAAATTTTGATGTGGAATTTAGTATTTTATTATAAAAATTGATTTATTGAAACGTATTTGTTCGCTTGCATACCTTACGTGATTATCAGACGATTTTCTATGTATCAATTGTTTGCTCATTATACTAGTGTTATCAATTTTGTTAGTTCATAAAACTGCATAGTCTGGATAAAAAAGCATTAAACATCATGTTATGCAGGCTCTAAAATATTAAAAAGAATTATTTAGGAGACCTTCCCTATAACTTAAACATAACTGTTGAAATAATAAATTTTTATAACCTCATAAAGCTTTTTCCGTTTTATGTCACTATGCAAGTATTTGTTGTATGTACTTTGTTTTGCGTTCATGATGCACGATATGTATTTGATAATTTTCATGAAAAATATTCTTACCGTACTCTGTTCGGTAAATAATAAAATGAAAGAATATTTCATCTCGCGCAATATCTCTTCCAATCTAACAGCCTAACGAGTTTTTAATCCCAGCTACATAAATGTGCGCGAGCCGGTATTTATGCTCGCCACATTCTTCTCGCCCTCGGGAAGAAAAACCCAATAACTAGTACTGTTGGCTCTCCAAATGAAAATCCAAATCTCGTAATCCCCGACGAAACGCAGATCTTCCAATTTGCTCCAGTGCACGCACACACACCTATTCTCGCTTTCTCCATCTCTCTCACACTCGAAAACGCACCTCGGTTTATCCTTTAACGCTCCGATTCTCAACGTACACACCCTCTGCGCGCCACCCTCCATTAAATTCGCCCATATAACACACGGAGGAAAGAGTCCGAGAGCCCGCGCTATATATACGCCGCGCAGCGACCAATAATCCGCGCGCCTTTCATCTCCGGCGGCGCGCGGCCCTCTCGCCATGATTTACGGAGAGCGCGCGGAATCCGAACAATGTTAATTTCGCATCGTGGCCGGGGGATGCCTGGGCCTCTGCCGCCGCCCCCGCGTACATATATATAGAGGCGCTCGGCTGCGTATTAACCACACGCGCTGCGCGAGGGAGAGGAAGCGAGATAGAGGGCTTTTTTCCGAAGCTGCAGTAGTAACCCCCTCGCCGCGCGTTTACTTTGCACGCATGCCTCGTGCGTACCTACGTGTGCGTGTGTACTTTCCGCTTCGCTTTTCGCTCTCCCGATTCTCACGAGCTCTTGCGCTTTTTACTCGTTCACCCCGGCCGGAAGAGGAAAGGGGGCTGCATGGGACAAGGGGTAGGCAAAATGAATTTCGAACGGAGGATTCGCCGAATTTTTCTGCTATTTTACTCTCGGTGGCGCAGGTGTTTTTGACGAGGAAGTTTGGCAAGTACATTTATTGCTTTTTTAGAATTTGTGTTTGCAATTGAGATCGGGACCATTTATATAAAAATAGAAAAGAGATGGATAAAAGTATTATGAAAATGGTTGTCAAACGAACGTAGATCGTTGTTTTTGAAATCGATAAAAAAAGGCAATTTCGAAATCTTTGATAAAAAACAATTGATTACTACCGATATGTCTGCTATAGTTCGATTACAAAAATAGTTTTTTTCGAATTTAATTATTTTCTTGTTTCGTTTACGCATGGAGGAGTATTATTTGATTTTCAGGCTTTTACAGGTTACCTACCGGGAGAGATTGATTTACAGTTAATATAGTATATAGATGATATAAAAAATGAATTTAGGAATCACACCCATTTTACATTTTCAGTTGGTTTGTCTGACGTGATCGAATTTTCTCGATGATTAAGCGACCAATCTTGCTTGGGGAGAATCTCCAACAACAATGAGGCGCACAATCTTTTGAGATTTTAACAAATTAAATATTGAGGGATGTACTTTTTGTTTATTATTTTCAAATGTATTTTTTGTCTACTGTGATCTCCCAACACCTTATAATTTCATGTATTTGATCTACAAAAATTAACTAAAATTCCATTTCTAAAAGTATTTTTACATTACTATATTATACTGTGATATGGTTGTTAGTATTTTTGAAGACTCTGCTGCGTCCGCTCGCGCCACTTTTTTTTTCGTTACTCAACTTCTCATCAAAATAATGTTGAATTCTGCTTTTAAAAATGATATTTTTGAAGTCATCAAGAGTTCCTCTGCCCCCTGCTCCCTCACTTCTCCTCCCGTTACTTTTCACAACTACTGGCCTTGTTTCCCTCAGTCTTCTCCTGGAACAATAATTTATTTATTGCCATGTAATAAGTGGTAAGTATGATATTTGAAACGGAAATTTCTTGCAAGATAGATGGTCTACCAATCCACCTGTAATAAGCTATTCTAAATGTCAGCAAGTCACGTGAGCAGTATCTTATATACAGGTACCAAAATAATAGTTTAGAATTTCATCTTGATGAAAATTAATACACTGAAGTATTTGAGAATTTTTTATATTTAAAACGTTTACTTCGTAGCTTTGATTAAATAAATTGTTAGAGGTATCCATTTTATAAAATTTGAACTTTGATTTTAACTGACTATCGATATTCGCAATTAACGTGTTTGACTTTTGCTAATACCATATTCACATTAGAGTAATTTAATACAAATTTATCAAAAATATAAAATATTATAGAGAACTCCATTGAATTGTTAAGACACTATTGTTTTAATCATGCAATTTGCTATACAACTTGAAGTTTTCACTAATTTTTTCGTAGTGTTTCTAACAATATCAGAATAAGCATCTTAATAATTGTAAGTTGATGAACTTTTGCATGTATAATTTGTCATCATCGCGATATCTTTCTTCCCCTCACTAACTCATGGATTTCACTTCCGCACTAACGTTGTTGAACGCACAAAGCCGCGTACTGTATCCAGAACCTGTGACGCTTTCGCGCGTTTATGACATGCGTATGTATAAACGCCGTGGTGGCAACTGGCGCGCATATACATTCAACTCATCACATGATTGAGTGACAGATGACAAAGAGGCGCTTCATACTCGCACCCCTCCTGCAGGGTCGTTTAATCAGTGATAAAGATGAGATTGTTGATCGCAGCGGCGCCTCGCCTCGTTATACACAGGCGGAAGTCTCATTCCGCTCTGCGGCTGCCGTATCATTATAAAGCGCTTCCCCGGAATCTGTGCGAGCAGGAGAGGGGAAGACCGGAGGTGCAATAAAGGAGATTACGCGAGTCGGCGATTCAGCGGGCGATGATGAACTATGCTAATCTAATTCTCCCCCGGCACCGACGACCTACACCAAACGCTCGTGCGCGCGCGCCTACAACTTGATATCTTGTTTACTCGGGGCTTTGAGCTGTTGCCTGCCGGTTTTATTAGCACGACGCAAGCGCGCAAAGGCAGCGCGTAATTCATGTTCTTCTGACGGTGGAGAGCCGTCGAACTTTTCCTTTAGCTGCTGGGATTTCCTTGTGGCTTCGCTTGATGGTAATTACAAGGATAGGAAGTTTGGATTAAGTTCGGTTGTGTAGAATATACGTTCTCTAGAACTAGTTTTGTGCTTTTAGTGGATTTTCATAAAAATAACATACTTTTCTATCGAAAAATAGAAGACTCATGTACACGTTGCTTATTAAAGGGTATTAACCAAAGATATAGTACAAAGAGACAATTTTTGTAACCATTACTATAAAAGTACCAGGCTGTGTGGTGCAATAATGGCATGAGTATAAAATATAGTAACCGTTGACAGTCAAAATATAACTAAACTGACTATGAAAAATAGTATATGATAACATATTTTTAACTATATTTATAAATTAGAATACAAAAACCATAAATTTGCTGTAAAAACTTCTAGAAAATCCTGTTCTTTCAAGTATTGGAGACTTATCATAACAAATCGCATTAATAACTAAAATCTTAAAGTTATCTTTTTAATACTATAGTGTAGGTTTCCGAAAATCATTGTAAATTCAACAAGATTCAACGGTAGATGTTCTGAGTGAAAGCTACTGTAAAGTAAAAGTATTTTTAGTCTTAGAGAGTGAAATGAAAGGAATAAACAATTTGTTACCTGCTAAATTAACATCCGTACGAAACACGACCTTGGTTCATATGAACAAGCAGGCAAAAAACAAATTGTTCTATAGATTTATGTCCTGCAATGAGTGTATTGATTCTTGTAAGCATTACGGTCTTAGTAATAACACTGCCGATTATTCGAATAACACAAACGGTACGCAATGAACATTTACGATCAATGACATACAACATTTTAAGAAAGGTAATTGGGTTGCCGTCATTTACGATAAAATCTGGTACGTAGGCCTAATCTTAGAGAATAGTGATAAGACGTTAAAATCCAAATTTATGGCATGCAAAAACAAAAATTTTAGTTGGCCTACGATTGACGATGTACAAATGGTCTTTCCTACACAAGTATTATGCAAAATTCAAGCGCCGAGCAAGTGTAACCAAAGATCATCAAATCAAAAAGAAATTTTTAAATTTACCAAAAACGTATACGAAGAAATAAATGAAGCGACAAAAACGTGTAAAATTTATGTAATTTAGTTTATTCTATTATCCTTGAATATATTTTTGTAATATTATTTATAGTTATGTGTGAATATGAATTCTGAATGATATTTATATTTCAAATATGTTTTTTATTTATTTATTTATTTATACAGGCAGCAAGGCCTTTGATTACAATTGTACAAAATAGAGATATTAACAAAAAAGAACATAATTATACATAAAAGCAAGCAAAATTAACAATATTTCTTAGAGAGTGGCCAGGTGCACTATCGTACTATCTGTGTTCACAGAACTAACCTGATGGTGACGATAGTCATGCGTCTCCGGCACCTTCGTTTGCTGTACCCGTTTAGCCAGGCGCAAGTTCGTGCGATCCTTCATTCTTTACTTGGATCCAATGAAAAAATGTCACTTTTGCTGAGCATACGAGTGCTTTACATTATTTAAAAGACTACATTGTTGACCAAAAAACCAGGTTACAAAAATTGAAAAATTCGTGTATCAGGTTCATCTATGGTCAGAGATGGGATGCTCACGTAACTCCCTATCATCGGCGCTTGAATTGGATGCGCACAGACACTCGAAGAATATACTTTTCCGGAATACTCCTATGCAAAATTTTTAATTTACACAGTCCATCTTATTTGCTCGATCTGTTTAGTGCGCGGCAATCCCAGCGCCCGACAAGGAAGGTTACTGGTGACCTTAAAATTCCAAAGGTGAACTCTGAGTTTGGTATCAGGTCCTTCCGATTCCAAGGGATCCATCTTTGAAATTCTCTTCCTAGAGATATCAAATATCTTCCTAGCCTATATCGTTTTAAGAGCGCTCTCCAATTTTACTTATTTTATCTAGACTGATTCTTGGCTCTGATAGCAATTGCGTTGAATCTACTGTGTTGAATATTCGGTGATAATCGACTGATTTTGTAATAATTCTAAGACTGA
>UXGD01007682.1:0-10559 GCA_900474315.1 Torymus auratus | reverse complement strand
GAATCAATACGAAGGCATCTCTATTAAAATGTGGTTACTTTTGTATAATCCCTTTATTATAACTCTTTATACCTCGATCAATTGCAAATTTTTATACTTCATATACATTACTACGTTACTACTATTTCGCGTACACGGGTGACTCCCATCATCATACACTCGAAAACACCCAAACCACAGCACCCCACGCACTCAACCTGTCACCCGCCCACTCAACAACTCGACCGCAGCGCAACTTGTAACTCTCCATCACCCACCTCTTCGTCGAATTTCAGCGGTTGTTCGGAAAAAGGGACGAGCCGGGGCGTCCGGTGCAATACGTACGGCGGGCCGAGCAACCAGGCGCTGCCGGTCTGTGCGCGCGCCAAGATGTGAGCGAGTGCGGCGCCGACGCGGCCGCGGTCCTTCGTCCTGAGGATGGAAGTTAGGGGTGTAAGGGGTTTGTTGTGTCGTGTAACTTTTGAAGATTGGATTAAGCGAAGTACTATGTATACACTAAGAAGAAAATAAAGTAGCTATGTCCATGTAAGTGCTGTACAATATAGTATGGTTTGACTACGATCTAATTTTATAGTAATAATGTATATGCTATACTATATATATAAAATTACAATATATAGTGTTAAAATAGCTGTATAAAATATGGCTTATTGCTTTTGCGATTCCTGTAATTTATGATTGTTTTAAATAAACTGATAAATTTATTATTAACATGTTGTATTCTGTACTACCAGAAAAGATAGTATATAAATCGATTTTACAATACGCCACCAACACACGTTTTTCTTCGGTGTAATGTATATATCAGGTTTGCTTAATACTGAGAACTTTTTATCAAAGGTCTTCGACGTGGAAGAAGAAGGAGACGAGGAATTGATTGAGAAATCCTCGGTTTTAAGGAATCAGCTGATTTCTCATAAATAATTATTTTAATAAAATTTCTTATCCAAACAGATTTTATAAAATGATAAAATCTTAGTGCTATTAAAATAAAAAAAATCAAGTTTTTTATATTTATATGAATGTATAGTCACGTAATCCTGAAGATACCCCCACACATAACCATCAACCATCAAACCCACAGCATATTAGCGACATTTTATTAACGAAGACACATAACTTTTCGGCCACCCATCAACTAACACTCTCATCAATCACGCGCCCATCCATCACTGAACCCTCAATTTTCCGAATCACAACGCATCGTATGTAGTCGCTCTCAGCGCAACCCCGTTGTAAAATTAAAAAAAAAAAAAGAAGCTACCCCTCGTTTCTATCCGCATACTCAGCGCAATATAAATGCAATCACCGCGTTGAATTGATCAACAACGGTAGGTACGACCGTGCTTGCGCTCGCGTATATCCGCGCTTGTGTTTATATCGGAAAAGAAATCAATCGCCATCATACGCCGCGGCGGTGGCAGCGGCTATAGACGCGCTTCTATGTACCGCATCATCGGCTTTTGTGCTGTATATAATTGGGAGAGAGCAATTCGCGCAGCAGCTGTGCACGCGCTCTATAGTCAATGTATAATCTGTACTGATATTATACATTTTTATTGAATTTTCTTAATTATTTTTTGATTTGATAACTGTAACCCAATTCTGTCTGCCCGCGGACCCTCGATGAAAAGTTTATTAAAATTCCGAGACAAACAGCTTAATTGCCGCGCGCGACTGTTGATTAAACTCGCGAATTTTTCTAATTAAAATGTGCATTCTTCCCTATAAGATAACCGAACCCTCGAAGGAAAAAGAAGAAGAAAAAAAAAGACCCACCGCCGAAGCTTCTTTCTCGTCTCTATACATAACCGAACTTTCGCCGGGACAAAAGAGCGGAAACTCGAAGAAAGACAAAAGGCCGCTCGAGTCTCTCGGTTCGGCTCCTCCTGTAACACGATTATTGCGGCACCGCCGCGGCGGTGACGACGGACTGGAATGGAAGGCAAAAAATTACAACAAAAAGATCTGAGGAAAAGTTGGGACGCAAACGTAACCGTCCCTCACAATGGCACGGGCGTGTTTTTCGCGCAGGTGCTCGATAATAACCCAGTTTCGGAGGACTCGATTCTATTGCGAAGGCTGCAGATATTATTATTATTATTATTATTATCTGTGATGCTTATTGGTGTGTTTTTCGAAGCGAATGTTTAGCTAACGATCACGTATATTCGATCAGTTTCATTAAATTATACTAGGAATCGAAGTGTGTGTGACACTCCTATTGTGCGTTAGAAACACGCGTGTGCACGGGAATGCGGGGCGCCTGATTAACGGCCGCCTCAATCAAGGTTGAACATCATGATTTCATTTGCTCTCCACAAGCGCAGCCATTCAAACAGACGATCTAACGATTCCTGGAAAATCATAATTCAACTCGCCTCCTTCTCCTCGGCGATGAATAATTTATGAACGAGCAAACCCTCAACGTCAGCTCTATGCGCTTGAGTATATATTCAAGCCCGAACCTTTCTTTCTATATATCTTTCTTGAGTTGCATTATCCTACGCGACGGCTGAAAAAATATTGCCTTCTTGGAAATCAGAGTAGAAAAATTCTTTGATATAGAAAGGGGTTATTAGGATGGAAACAAAATCGCCCACGGAATTGTCAACATTTTTATCGGGAAAAATGTGTCTTTCTTTTTTGAGATAAGGTATTTTTATTTCAGTGGGCGACCTTTTTGTGAGGAAAAATATTTCACTTTTGAAAAGTAAATTGTTTTTCTAGAAAATTTCTTAGGTATATATAGTTGAAATTCATATTTTCTTCTAAGCGAATTACTGTACTTGTATTAAATGTAGTAATATTTTACAGTACAAATATCGCTTCACAATAAGGAAAATTAATGTTTTTGATATATTTAAAATCTTTTTTTCTTATCCATAATTAACATTTTTATCGTAAAAAAATTCACTTTTTAAAGTAAAAAAATTTTAAAAAAAGACTTGTTTCGTTTTTCAAATTAAATCAATTTTTAAAGCAGTATTACTCATATTCCTTCCTTCTATTTGTCAAAAAGATACAGATAAAACAAACTTTATTTTTGATTCGATAACATCACTACTAAATCAACAAATAATATCACCATATAATCAAGTGTTCCAATCTGTACTACTCTAGACAATATCTCATATCAAAACCTTAAAATCGTGATTTGAAACAAAAATATGAAAAAAATTGACCTGTATAATCCTTAAATAAGATATTTTCAACCTTTATACGCAATCCTTCCGTAATATATTTATTACACCTGGTTTTCCCCTTGGAATATTTTTCCATCACTTACGGATCCGGCGCACACGGCCTCCTCGGACACTTATTCCTCCTCGCATTCGCCTTGTCGTCACCTTGGTCCGGAAAATCCGGGAGGGCGACATCCACGGTACTCGTCGGGCACAACGAGACCAGCCTCACGCCCGTCTGCTCCGCCGGGAACTTCACCTACACGCAAAAGGGCGCACGCGTAAGGATTGATCGGCTCTTATTCTCCCTCTTCCTCGTTTCACGGTTGATTTGCCGGCAGGAAAATTATATACCCACGATGCGGACGATTGAAAGCCGAGCGGGGGATTGATGGGCCGGGGTTAGGTGGGGATATGGGAGTGACTTTTGAATGGAGGGATGAGGGTTTTTTTTTGGGTCACGGGGCGGGGTAATTGAAATTGTGATTTTGATGTATTTATGTGGTTAGACAGGGGATTTTCGAGTCTAGTAGGGAAATGGATGTAGGTTATTTCGGGAAAGAGAGAAATTTTATGTAGATTTTTTATTTCTAATATACATTTGAATGAACTTTGGGAAATTGCGTATAGTTTTCTACGTTTTTGTATGGAAGATACTTGGTGAGTAAAATGTACACTTTTATCTTACCCTCTGAATAAAAATTTAGGGAAATATTTCACAATGCACGAAAACACATATTTTGCTGAATCTTAGATTTTCATTTTGAATAGAAATATATTATGTCGTTATTTTAAGAACCTTCGTCTGCAAGTATTGTAAGAAAATGAAAAGTTTCAAAGATCATCTTTAGTCGTACTATTTTTAATATAATCTTTCATTTTGTATCCTAAATTAGAGTTTAATATATTTCAGAGTAAAAGAGAAAAATATAACTATCATATTATACAAGCAAAGTACCTATTTCATCTAAATACGCAATAACGTCAGATTACCGAGGAAACACACCAATACGATTCCGCATGCTTAAATTAATGACCCATCAAAACGACGCGAAACTTATTAATTCAAGCGACCCATCAAAATTCCACACGGAAAATTAGAAAATCGTTCCGCGGAAATGCAGCCGTTTGTCAAGATTAAAAGTTAACGCTCTTGGGCCATAAATCTCGACCAAATGCACCCTGCCATCTTCATTTATCTGGCCAAAGTTGCAGAGTATACCGCGGGGGAAGAGAGAGACAAGCAGAGAGAGATGGCAACGTCTTAAGGCTGCTCTGCTTAGAATTTAACGAAGTGATGGATGAAACATTAACCGACACACAAATTGAGTTGATTACGCGCGCGCTTAGTGAGACACGTGATGCCGGCTCGGGCAGTTAGAGTAAGATAAGTTTATTGTATTAGCGCGAAGGAAATCGAATTTCCATTCGCATTTAGGCGAGAAAGTTCCCTCTCGAGCATTTCAAGCGAATAAATGGAAACGTAATTCATTCGAACGATTAAGACTGAATACTTTAATTTTTCAAATAAAAAAGATTATATCGATACAAGTAAGATAATACAAGGTAATTTTCTCGGCCCAGCTTCATGGGAAAACTTAATTTTTCGAAATATTTTCTATTTTTTACAAGAGAGAAATAAGAGAAGAGAAAGAGAAATAATTCAAAATTTGGGTGTATTAGCTAAGTGTTTACATGCGCTAAGGCACGGTTGACCAGTTTTTTATCCAGCTCTTCGCAAAGCTAATTTTATTTTTAAAATATCAAGAATTTTTTTTAGTAGAATATTGCCTTAAAAAAATGGATCGAACTTTTTTTAATTAAATTACCCGAATTAACTACACATGATGATGCATGCAGAACGATCTTTTTACAATTTAGCTTCGCATCAAGTCAATATCACTCCTAGGGTGTCCTCAATTTTTTTTTTCCTAGAAGATATACTTAATGTCTGTGATATACTATGTTTCTAACGATTTTTTCCCAACATGTTTGTAGATACATACAAAAAATTTCCGCTCAAGGCCACCAAACTATCTTGAGTTTAGCTTACTTATCTTTTTCGCAGCACGAACAAAAAATGCGTATAAGTTCCTCGATCAAGTGGGTAAACAACGGATTTGGTCAGCCACGTGGCTCACCGCCACAATAACACACATACTAATCCTGCATTTCTTTTAAATAACCGACATCCACATAGATAAGCATAGTATTCAATTACCAGTAATACACGCCGTTAGTAAGCCAAGAGCGTGTTCTAATCGACGTGCGGGACGCCCTAAAACCACGATCACACATCTCCCCCTTGCCGATCCTATAGCCGAAAACACCCTATTTATACACACGTGCCTTACGCAACGCAAAAGGTCTCTTTCTCTCCCCCTCCGCGACACGTGGCCACCTTCTTCTTCGCCTCTCTCGTAAACAAAATAACAAGAGAAAGCTGCACAAGGTGAGCATAGAGCGCACGTGCCGATAGTACAATGTTGGGGAGATTTGCACACTCATGGCCATCGCCTAAAGCTGGCCATCACGTGTTTTTCGCATCGGGCGATATGTGACGGCGTGGGGCAACTATGGTGAGATGTAAAGTATCATTTTATTAAACATATTATGTGCCCAGTACCGGCCGTCGATGGCAACTAAAATAAATCTTATTTTTTCAATTATATACTGTAAATAACGCGATTTCATTATTTTTTGTTATTTTTTGTTAAAACATTAATAAAAAAAACGTAATAATTAATATGGTTGTTTCATGCTACTTTTTTAATATTTTGAAGTTCGACATATTTTGAAAACTTGACTAAGTGGCCAGACCTGAATAAGACATTTTGGGGATCGAACTTTTTTATTTTTACAAGTAACTTATTATAATTATAATTAAAAAAAAAAAGAAAATACTCCATATATCGTTCGTGACGGGTATACCAATGACCATTATTTTTGTGTTTTAATTCTAATTATGGGAACCACCGCTGGGCGAGTGTCCATGATATACTCACGGCCAAGTCGCGGGTCGTCTGGATCGCAGCTTCGGACCCGAGGCAGTACACGGGGTCCGGGTCGTCCGGCCAGCCCATGAAGCCGAGGATCGAGGAGCAGTTAATTACGAGGTTGGTCGGTGGACAGGTCGGTGGAGGGCGCATCAGGTCGACAGCGAGGCGCGTGATGCGCTGAGCGTTGCTCTGTGAGAGGAGTTGGATTTTTTTATATGGGGAAGGGATATGAGTATGCAAATAATGAAGATTGTAATAGGGTGGACGGTTGTCAATCGGTGGGTAGAGGAATTATTGGATAGTGATGCCGGTGTGTACGATAATATATATACGTAAGGATTATATGATTTTTTTTTAATAATAAATCATTTAATGAGAATTTAAATTGGTTCACACTTTCGTTGGACAGATATAAGGCATCAAAGGATACACACATTTTCGATGTTAGTTCGCATTTTTTAGAAAACTTGAATTATAAGTTTTCCCAAAAATCAATATTGAAATTAGTTTTTTGTATATCGAAGTATTATAACGGTTCAAGAAAATTGAAAATAAGCATTAAAATGAACTTGTTAAAAAACTTTTTTTTGGTTCAATGCTCTCATATTGTATCACTTTAACAGCACCCAATATGCGTTGTGCAATATTTAAAATATTATTATAATCAGCAATTAAAAATTACTCTGATGATGGATCAGACCGTCTGTGCTTAATTTTTTTAATCAGGTAATTAATTACCTAACTTTATCCAATATTAAACCGTTTTCTAATATTCAAAGCGCAATATCAAAGATACTGAATATTCATTCAAAACATTACAGACACATTCCTGAAATTTTATTTTCCGTTACAGATATATACGTAAAACGAAATTAAAAAAGGGCAAATTTCCAAGAAAATATAAAGAAAGAAATATATAAACGTGTCCATTACTGATAAATAACATATATATCCAATACAATTGTAAAAACGCCCTATCGCATTACAAAGGTTAATTGGCTTTCGTATATACGATCGAGTGCGCACATTTCGGAAATTGGCTTAGTACAGTATAGCCCCGCCGACTTTAAATTTACCCAATCGCAGAACGGAAATTCGCTCTCTATATAAGCGTGTAAAGTACACACATACATAGCCGCCCGAAGCCTTGAAATTTATCGTCGGCAGCACTTTTCATGATTTCGTCTTTATTTCGCGAAAAGTATACGAGAGCCAGCCAAATCGCGTAATCCAATTCTCAGACGCCCATCTAATTTGTATATAACACAAACTCTTTGTTTATCCATTATTACACATGCAAAAAGAAACCAAAAATCATCTTGATTACGCTCCGTATATATACCTCTTTGCTCGACTCGCTGATTAAAACTGCGCACGGGTAAAAAAGAACAAATAACCGACTTTGGGTATATAGAAAGACGCTAGCTCGCAAAGAGCGCAAAGAAAACTCGCGTCGAATCCAGCTTTACTGGCAGATTTTATTCGCCGGCCCTCTTTACAACTCCTTTTACCGCCGCGGGGATCGCAGTATCAAATAGAGTCTAACATGCGTGTGCATGTGTGTGTGTGTGGGAAAAACGAGATGGGTATTAGAATGCGGCGCGCCGAGAGCTAAATGCGGAGGGGGATAAAGCTGGTATGTAGATATAGGGTAATAAGTGCAGAGTAGTTGTTGCTGCTGCTCAAGTTTTTGATTCTTTGAGGATGGTTAATACTTTGTGGGAGAAGAGGTGAAACGCCCGCGAAATACTTTTCCTCTTCGAGGTGAGTTTAAGATGGAATTCAGAGTACAGTGGAAAGATAAGTCGACAGCTTGTGTATATATACTTTTGCTGCAGCGTGCAGATAAAGATTTTTACATTTTGTAATGGAAATGTAAAATATCTTCGAAATGCGGAGAAAATACTAAGAACGTCATATTATTTTGAACTTGAGGGCCGGTTATGCTTACTATTTTGACAGCATCGCCGCAGTAGTTCATCCGCGATTCGGGCAGACGTTGCACGGCGTCCAGATCGTTGAACAAGATGCTCACCTTCTCGTCCTTGCACGGCGATGATTTAAAAATTCCTGTACATAAATCAAATCCATTGTAATCCCTTGCTAAACATATCAGCTCTTTTGAAAATAATCTAAGTAATTAAGGAGTACCTAATTTATAATAGATGTATATCTCTTGCTTATTATAGCTACAAGCTTTTTTATAATCGACTAAAATACTTTTACTGAATTGTATTATTTTTAATACGCAAATGCAATAGCTCCTGCAGTATAACTTTTTTCCGAAATTTTCTCCTTACAAAACCCACTCACCTTCGATGTGACACGAATTCTTCACATCGCACTGATAGAACACAGCGCGGCCGCGGCCGTAGGCAGCACACAGTCGCCGTGCCGCCAGCTCGCCAGCCGCCACGTCACCGTCGGCCAACACAACTTTCTGCGCGAAGAATGAATATATAGACGCAAGCTTTCAGCGCTCGCAAGCCCGGGTAAACGGGATTACGCGACTTTCTCGTACGTGAAAGTTTGGTCGCGGTGATAAAAGGGAGGATGATGAGATAACGCGCTGCGGGGAGGATGACGGCCGCTGCGAGCGGTGTGCTTATATGGTGGAGCGGAGGGGTGTTTTTTTGTGAAGTAGAGAAAAGGAAAAGTGTATGTCGGGGTGTTTAAAATGTTTCACTTTAACTTTATATACTCTAGGTAAGTATCTCTGGCGTGAAACACGGACGCCATCTAGATGTGACAAAATTGGGATCCAATAAATTATTTATTTGCTATTTTGGATGAAATATTTCGTAAATCTGCTCAATTTCGTTCACAGTAAGCCATATAAAATTGTTTTTTCCTTAGAAAATACTTTATTGTTCGGCATTTACCAAAATAAGTTAAGATACGATCCAACTTTTGTCAATTTTCGCTGCAAAAACCGTATAGCGTATAAATAAAACATTATTTTTGTATTACAAATAGTCATTACTTTATACTCGAGGTAGTTGATTACTCCGCGGATATTTCATCGAATTTTTTTATAATTATTAGAAATATACATTAATTTATATTCAACATTGCAATATCCCCTGCGACACGGAAAATTCAAACTTCGGAGAGTTCAAACTTTGAAAACGGTATCTTCATACCGTGCTACCCTAAAAGGAAGAATTTTCTGAATTTCAAATTAAGTTTGTGATATCTCTCTAGAACGCTTTATGCTATTTACAGAACTTTCGTCTATTTTTTTTTTAACTAGAATATGTAAAAAAAAGCTGAAAAAATGGTATAACAGAGCCTCTAATATAATAACGTTATTGTTATGAAATCCTATTGGAAATTATTTGTTTAAGTCTTATACCGTCCAACAATTAAAGAACTACCTCCACTCTCCTATATTCATTACACTGAATACGTTTGTCCAAAATATATAATGTGATTCCTATAAGTATATTAATTGTGCAGACGTGTTATAAAACCCTGTTTTTAATTTGTTTAAAACTCCACCTTTTATTTTTCAACATTTTCTGTTCAATTTTACAAAGCGATGAAAAATATAACAAACGAATTCCAGGAAAACCCTTCTACCCTCAACATCGTTTAAAACAACACTCCCACCCCTCAAAATCCAATCTACCCCCTCCGCAAACTTTCGCCCAAGCGGCTCAAAAACTATTCCAATGCGCTATAGCGTTCTCCAATCTCGCCGAACAAAGCGCACATACTCTCGTTACACTTTATACAGGTATACACGAAACTCTCAAGAGATAAACTGACTCTGGCGCCATGATGGAGCAGCTGCTCCGCAGCGGCGAAGCCGAATCCGTTGTTAGCGCCGCCGACGACGACGGCCACGCGGCATTGTGCCGTGGCGATGGGTGCTGGTTGCTCTCTGCAGTTGCCCGGCACGAGGGTCTTGGGGCCCGGGGTCTCCGAGTCCGGCCTACAGCAGGCGGGCGATTTTGAGGGCGTACTGTGGTGAAATTTTCGAAGAATTGTTTGTTCATTATATTATACGCATAGGATGTATTGATGGGAAATTAAAGTTCCGCGAATTATATTATTGAGTGATTTTGCGAGTTGTTTACTGCGTATATAAAAAAAAGAGGTCATTTCATTAGAGGTTTCGGAAATTCTTTGTAGAAGCGTTTATGGAAAGCCAACTAGGAAGAGAAGTTTATTAATTCAAGCAAAATTTCTTTTTATCGTCTAAACACTAAATTGTTTTGTGTAATAAACAAGAAATGAACGGTACAACTGTGTAGAAGTACGTGGCTGTGAATACGAATTTCTCGATGTTTCTATTATATGAGGAAATCTCAAAAAAAGTAGCTCTTATCGGGAGTTACAAATGTTAAAAATTTTTTTTGAAGGCACACCT
>UXGD01007681.1:0-10559 GCA_900474315.1 Torymus auratus | reverse complement strand
ATCGCGAGTGTCTAGTCCTTATCGTGAAGCGGATGCGTCAGGGCTCGGATGACGGTCGAGCTGAGCCCGTGACAATAGATATATAGCTAGAGAGTGAGAGACTCAGGCAGACGGGATAGCTGCTAATTGGGTGGCCACTCATGGTTTTACACTTTCCCTCACGAAGATTGTCCGAAAAGTGAAGTGAGAGAGAGAGAGGGAGAGAGAGCGAGAGAGAGAGAGAGAAAGAGGAGGGGGAGAGAGAGCGCACACGGGAAATTTGGCAGCGAAGCGTTTATATTCTTAGCTGTTAAGTTGACTTTAATCTTGTCGAATTGCTCAACTGCAAGAGGGAAAGATTGAATTCCCTTCTGGACTATACTGGCTTATAGACACCGCGAAGAAGGTGTGCGGTGGAGTGAGTGTGTGTGCCCGCCAGTTAATTCTCAATATCTTTGAGAGTTAAATGTCAGCCGGGGCGAGCTAGACATTAGGTAATGTACTATTTTAATCGGTAAGTTTAAATAATGATAGGTTATCAAGTGCAACCGTATAAAAAAAATGGTTATCAGCATTACTAATTCTTTGTTAATCTATAACTATATATTCGTTTTTGTTCTAAGCTTTTTAATCAACCGGTTGGTTGACATAACAAATCACTTTTCGCGTGTTTAGTTAGGTTTTTTAACAACATAAATTTTCCTTAAGAATTTTTAAACTGTGAAATAATCTTTATACTATTCTGAGTTCACGTGGTAAAAATTATTTAACTACATTCATAACATATCATTATTTTTTAACTACATACGATCTATTCAAACGAGAATAAATCTGAATTAAATTTATATTGGATCTGTAACGAGCTTAACAAGCTGTCTCGAAGCTTAAGTCTGGCCTTCTGAGAGCTTAAAGTAATAATTTTGATTGGGCGTCAGCTTAATCGACAATTAAAACATTGAACAACAATGTTAAGCTATCTCCAAAAATAACAATTCCTTTTAATAATGTAAGTTACTGCACTAGTTTCCATAATCAAATATTTTTCCTAACCACGACTAGATCGACAACTAATAAAAATACTCGATATCAATCTTTGAGCAAGATCGATGCCTTTTGTATAGAGCAAAGTCACACGGGCAGTCGAGGTTTTCGCCCGTACATATGGTATCATGCCCACGCCCATATGGCCACACTCACGCCCCCGAAAAAAAACATTCAGTATTTGTCGATGTTCTGACCACCAATGCGCTTCTTCCTTTATTTTATCAAATAAAGCCTTTACGCTCAGTCGGTCATTCTGAAATTGAGGTTGCCGTTCTTGTTTCCCACTGTTCACGTACGCCCGGCAATTTCTGATCGAGTTACCTCAAAGACGACTCATCTGTGTGTGTGTGTGTGTGTGTGTGTGTGTGTGTGTGTTTGGCTGTCGTGAAAGGTTTTCAATAGCCCCTCTGAGAATGTGGCGCTCTGTTTACGCGCCCCGTAAAATTGACTCTTATAGAGGAGAAGGTAGCGATAACATATCAGAATATGTAAGCAACGTTACTTTAATGAGCCATTTTTTATTTCCAAACTAAACTAAGTATAAATCTAAACGAAGTTAAAATCTTTATCGATTAACGTGTACTATTAACGATTGAGAAACCATTAATTTTTTTATTCATAAATTCTAACACATCTACTTTTTATCGTCCCCATGAGCTTGAATTATAAGATATATCATAAAACGATAGTGCCCATGCTAGATATGAAACTGTTTATTATCTGTCCATATATTTTTATATTAAACCATGAACTTTTTGATTGATGAATAAAATTGTTGTATAAATTGAAATAACACATTTTTGATTTTTTGATATGAATTTTTCAACAAAACAGTTTGTATGCTTCGATCACGATAAACAGAAAGTAAGCAGATTTATATAAAGGTAAACAAACAGTCGAAACAACCGCATAATCACAATCTCTATATCGTAAGTTTGTTCAGAACGTAATTAAACGAGATACACCTCGTTGTAATGCAAAGGTATAATCTTTTTAGCAGCATAAATCTAATTAAAGCGCAATTTCGACGCTTTCTAATATCCAGTTAAAGGGAGGATGTGCGCGCATTGCGGTCCGCGTAAAAAACACACGCCGCAGGAGAGAAAGCCGCGGTCGCATCCCGCAAATGGCAACAGCCTAATTACAAAAAACAAAGACGCGGCGGGAGATGGGGAGCGCAGGACGAGGGCAGAGAAAGAATTAAAAAGCAATCCAAGCGACGCATTTCACAGGCCGGCGAAACGGGGGTGAAAAGAAAAGACAGAGAAAAGAAATGCAGGCCGCGAGAGAGAGGTGAATCGAGGAAAAAAGAAGGACAGTCCAGACGGTTTCTTGGTAATTAGCTAATGCAGCAGCTCGTCTCCTCGGCTAACGTTTAAGTGGCGCATTTATGAAAACAAATGAAACATGATCCACGGGCGCGGCGCGCTTACTTTGTGCCCCCGTTGAACTTTCGTCTCTTTCCAGAGCCCACGCGAGACTCATCCAACACGCGCGCACACGCGCATGTATACCGCCGTGGGCCGTAAATTTTCTTACGAATTTCTGCTTAGCGCTGCGGGACACTGCGAGCTCTCTTTCTCTTTCGTTTTGGCCTCTTTATCCCCCCCATGTGTACGCCCTGAGCCTTCTCGCGATAAAAAGGCAAGAAAGGAGCATTAATGGGCTGCGCTTACGACTGGCCTTTTTCTTCTCTCACCTCTTGTTCTCCCTTCCCTCCTGCCTGTGCACTTCTTTTGTACCGGCTCTCTCGGTTCGGCATTCATATTTAAGCCAACTTCTTCCCCGCTTCCCCTCCTATCTCGACTTTCTTGAGTCCCTGCTAATTAGACCGCTTACTTTTGCGAAAGCTCTGGTCCCTCCTTCGCCCCCTCGTCGTTTAAATCTGCATTGTTGCCACTTAGAGACTACTGGAGTAAAACTTGCCTCTTTGACGATTGCGTATCGTAAATAAGCCCGGCCCGCGTCTTTGAGGCGCATGGGCGAGTTTTGCGATCCCTACCGCGCGCAGAACTATTGCTTTAATGCGCAGTCCGCCCTTTCCCTGACTTTGTGGCTCGAGATCTTTTGCCGGGAAGGGACTTCTCGGCTGTCGCTCAAGTTAGTCACTTATTGCGGCACCACTGAAGCTGACCCAGTTGCGAGCAATGGAAGAAGAAGACGGGGAATTCGCGCTTTGCGAAAAACTCATAGGAGGTCAACATGTCGAAAATATTTGATAAAAGAACCTGGAGTACACACGACTTTTTACGGCTCGGGCTTTCGCCTTTTGTGCCGTTTAGTTAGGTTAAGCAGTTGAAATCCCTTTTAAAGGGACGACAGAAAGTCGTCGTTCCACTTTATATGTTTTCACTATTTTTTTAACATAAGCGAGGAATATTGTAAAATAAAAATTAAGTTTTTTTTTTCAAAGTTATTAGAGCGTGATATTTCATGTCATTACAAAAGCGGTTTTGTGGAAAGTTTAAACAAAAGTCACGAAATCCTGCTCTTAATGTTGTTGGAATTACAGCAGAAAATAATTATTTACTGCAGTACATTTTAAATGTCATTCCGGAATCTTGGTAAACAAAGTACACGAATGCGTAAGCGTACATTTTTATTGTGTTAAAAAAAATACAAAGCTGCATAATTCCTGAAACATTTTATATTCTTAAAAATTCTCGTACTACATGTTCCACGTACGAGTCGCTGTAAAATTAAATAACCAAAATTTAATGTGATGTCCTTCCGGCAGGCTCGTGTAATTTAATTCTTTAAAGTACTTTACACAGGAAAGTATTCTCATTCAAGAGCGAAACGCTCTCGGGGTAACTTGCCAAAGACGAAACGTTCTTTACAAGCTTTTCGCGATAACGCGATTGAATTAAAGGAGTTATTTGTATTTGCCACTCGTCGGCGCTCACGCTTAGCCACTTTCGACTCTGACTAATATTCCTAATTACCCAAAGCGATTCCCGGAAACTTCACTTTCGTAAAGTCGCGGGCGGGCGTTCGTTTTAATTTTCCTCTCACTCTATCGCAATTTAATTCAATCGAGATCGTTTCCGCCCAATCCCAATTGCACGGTTAATGAATCCCTCTTTGCCCTCTCCTGCATGCCCTACCGCGTAAAAAAGAGCAAAGAACTCGGGCATGCATCTCGGCCTGCTAATGCGCGTAATCTCCCGGGAGCTTAAGCCGCGCGCGCATTTGCATGTTCGAAGTTTAGCTGCGAATCAATCCTCGGCGCAAAGACTATAGCGGGGTTCGGAAGCCTTGATGTATAGGTGTATGCATGTGTGTCGTGTGGGAAGCAGTCAGCAGGTGCATAGCACGCGGTCGAGCACGCTAATGAAATGATTGCGAAGGCACGCATGCGGCTGTCGGGTTGCTGTCAAAGGAACAATGCCGTCATCGTCCTCGATTTAGGGGCTGAAATCCGATGGAAGATTGGAGATAGAGTCCTTGAAGAACTTCTTTTTTTTGTACACGTCGATTTCGCTGAGATGAGGTTAATTTGCCGTATCTTGAGGGTGAAGGATGATAACTAGCGTTGGCTACGCCTTTCACGTCAGTGAGGCTCATTAATTTTCAGGTTGAAGTAGTCGATCACGCAACGAAAATCGAGTTTTTAGAGAATTATCCATATATTCTTGCGAAATATTACAATTAATAAAATATTACAAATCATTCGAAATATTATTTGTGTAATATATTTTATATTCTATTTATTAAATAAAAAATTGCGATTTTTACGTGGCTCATAAATCAAATTGAACAATTCTTTTAGTACCAACGAAACACGTACATTTACACAGTAATATAGACTTGCAATTTCTGAAAATAAACAAACGTATTGCTGTATTGGCTTCTCCAGTTATTTACAATCTAGAAGTATCAAATAAATGCTGATATATATGTGTAGGGCCTGTAACAAACATTCTCTAAAGTATAACAACAAACTGCGCTATATTTCTGGTTTATAAAGCAAATTTTATGCGTGGTAGCATTTTTATATGTACAGCCCTAGCTTCGTGCACATAAAAATTGCGTATTTACGGAGGCTAAATTGTACAATGCGTTATAAACAAAAGTTACTATAAGGAGGATTGCGGTGAAATTCTGCAGGTAAATTATTTTATTGCAACTTAGGAGAATACGGGGCTATAGCCGGCATACGAGGAAGGTTAGTTTTGATTTTGAGCTGGAAAGCAACATGCGCCGTAAAAAGAATCAAAATTTTCTTATATGTCGGAGCAAATTGATTTTATCTTTTTTTGAGGTCATCCTACAAGTTTGAACAAATTATAAGTATTATTTAGACCGAGGACTTTGAAATAAAGCTTCGTTTATTAAAAGTGTTTGAAAAAAGGGAAATGTAAAAAATTGATCAACCAGCTCTAGTCTCCCCTAGATATTATTCAAACTCTTCGTAAAACTAACAAACAAAAGACTGTTAATTACTTTTTAGAGACAAGAAAGAGAGCCCGGCCTTTCATATCTATATTAAGAGTTGTCAGTGGCAGCCTCTACTACCCCAGACAAGATAAATTTAACCCTTTAAAATAATTTTTCTATACAATTGAAAAGATAAAAAAAAATGCGCTAGGCACTATTAAATTTCTCAGATTCTTCATCGCTCTTCAAGAAGCCATGTGCGCATAAGAAGACCTCAAATGTCCAAAAGCTCGCCTGACTGTGCACTCGTAGGCCAGGAAAATCAGAGGAGTAGAAGACCTTAATCCGAGAGCATGTCTCTGGCACGCCGGCCCATGATAAATACGACTAACTTGCTGGACGACTTTTCCATGACATCCTTGAAGTATTCCCTCTCGCTCTCTTATATACAGTACTCACTTGAAGCCGTCGCCGCCGCCACAGCCACTCGTTGGGATTCGCTTAATTAATGAGACTTGTGACAGGTCGCGGCGTGTTGCGTGCGCCACTTACGGTCTAACGAGGGTTGGCATGTGGCTTGCGCGCGTGAGCGCTACCTCGAGACTTCCTTTGCAAATTGGCGAATCTCGCGTGCAGGGAGTAAACTTTGTGCGAGTCGAATGGAGGCCGAGTGTATCTTCCTGTGGTACGTATGTTTGTGCACGGGCGTTACGTCGTGTTTGGCTTATGAGATAATTGGAAGAAATATAGATTTTTTAAACCGAGAATGCCAATTTCGGATACTGGTTATTGAATTTCGAGTGATAGATTTTATCGATTTTGCTATTCGTGAAAATTAGGCTAAGGTAAAATTTCAAGTGTATGGGAAAACGTTATCGGTATTCTCTGGTTTGCAAGAACATGGTTGTTTTTTAAATTTATTTCGCCCCGCCTCAGCGATATTGATTTACATTTACTGTCATAAATAATTAATTGATGTACAACAGAGTTATTTATTGTCTGTATAATTATGGCATTAAAAAGAGTTCTTAGAATCTAATATCAATTTATAAATTCGGGTCTTTCGATTTGCAAGCAGCTTCGGAACTCAGTCACTGAGTCTGCAATTGTCAGTGCAGTGCAATATATATTTTAAACATTTTCGTGCTATATGAGCAGGATGCTCTCGTGACAATTTCAATTATTTCTAATTCAAGTAAATTGTTCATTCGCAAAGTCTTTTGTGTCCATTTTTAATTCAGTATATCTCGTTCTTAAGAATTATATATGTTTTTATTGAAAATATTAACACATGATATTCCGTGAAATAATAAAATTGCCTCGAACGGACTTCTCGAAAGCGACAGCTCTGCGCAACGATATTTACACGCGCCGGTAAAAATTCCTCGTGGGCGCTTTTACGAGCAAGAACTTTATACAGCGCGCATCCCTCATAATGTAATGTTCGTCCTCTCTTTCCCCATTCTCTTTTCCGACGGAACTTTTTCGAATGCACCTTCAGCAAGAAAATTGCGCGCACATCAGTGTTAGATATCGCGCGGCTGAAAAACGCCCCGAGTGTCCGATGACTGTCTCTCCCTTTCTACTCTTTTTCCGTCTCTTTCTCCTCGCCGACAACGCGGGAGACGCCCCCTAAGAACTTCCCGGGCGGCGCTCAAACGCTGCGGAAAAAAGGAAGATAACGAGATCGCAACGGAGTATGCGCACGCACACAAGAACTTCTCACGTTTCTCGCGAAGGGGCAAAAGAATTTCGGCGTATACCGATCGCGAAACATCGCTCGCGTGCGCGAGCCGCTGCGCGACAGTAAGTGGAAAAGTTTCCGACGGAGAAAAGGGAAGGGGGTATACATATGTGTGTACGCGAGCCGGCGCACGTGTGCACAAGCGAATATTCCATTTCGAGTGGCGGGTGGAAAAAAAGTTTTGCCCCCGAGTGTAGGCGGACGAATATTTCGGCTGACATTGAGTTGACGCGCGATATGCTCCCGAAGATACACGGAGCGTGTGCGGGCGCAAAGGCCAATGTTTTACGAGAAAGCGAGAGCAGGTGTCACAAAGACGAGACACCCGAGTGCTCTTGTACACATAGATAACTGTGAAAGTAATAATTCAATGAAGATAATTATTGTGTTATATAATTGTTCGAGGACGATGGCGATAGCGAGAGAGAGATCTATTAATATAATAGAATTAACTACTATTGAAACGTCAATCATCGAGATGACCAGATAACGATAACAGCTTTTAATCAGCGGAACAAAACAAAGTGATGATGACGGGTATTGAATAACCCTCGCGGCATTTAATTGATCGTTATAACAAATTGAAATATAAATTGAAATTATTTTTTCTGCCTTTTAAAAGTTCGCAAATTAACTGTTCACTCCGGTTTGTACAATAAATCAAGTAATCTGAAGCTTTTATTAAAAATATCATTGATGGTTAAATAAATATCGCGCTCGTTGAAATTTCGTGCCTCCGAAATTCGGGTGCAACAATTTTATCAAGCAGTAATAAAAGCCCATTTAGGAGGCTGAGTGCGAGCGTGCGCCACAGATTTTAGATACAAGTCGCAATGTGGCTCTATGGCAAAGTGAACTTCACTCGACTGAAGTACAAAGCGCGGTAAAGGCAGCGACAAGAGGCAGCAGCAACGAATATACATTTCCGACCGTTCGCGCGTGCGCGTGAGAGAGGAACAGAGACAAAGGTGTCGCATATATAAGCCTCACAGATGTTGCAGCGTCACGTATCCCTTTCCGCGTGACCACTCATAGTTCGTCGCATTACGGGGCGCACACTACTGTATTCTTCTTCATGGATATAGGTGGGCTAGAGTGTGGAACCTACTTTTCGACAGATGAACAAAAATGAAAATTTATTTGTCTTGGTAAGCCATCCGCTCTCGTGGCCTGGTATTCGTAACGAATTAATTCGAGCAACTTTGCGCAGAGGGATGGCTTTTTTGCAGGAAAAGAAAAATAATCGTGTTATAAGTGTTTTCATTTTGAAAAAAGGGAAGTATTCTAGTTATAATTTTTACTTTGAAAGAAAGACATTTTACTAAACTTAGTTTTCATCTCACGAGAAAATTAATTTTTAATTCTCCTGACGGAAAATTAATTTACTTTTACAAAATCATTTTCCCACACAAAAAGATTTATATTTGTTTCTGCACACGCTGTCGATATTTCACGTTTTTAAAGCGATTTTACTGAGCAATATTTCGAAAGATATTAATATTTATTTAAATATATTATTTTCTTGTCACCTTTATCTTATATTTTATAAATCTTAGTAAAGTTAAGAACTAGAATAGCCATATGGTCAATTAATCTTTCAAAGCTGAAGGCTGCTAGTTCAATTCCATCAGCGGATTTTTTCAGAAACATCCATCCGTCCTAAATGTATTTCTTAACATTCCATTCATATTTTTACGATATTAGTAAAAATAATTGCTTAAGAATCTAATTGCAATTAAGTTTTTATTATATCATGTAAAGGGTCCTCGTGCCTCAAAAAGTTATCTTTTTGATACAAACAATGTTTATCGTGAAAAGAATTAATTTTAATAACCAAATTAAGTTTTTTTCCTTGCAATAAAGGAATTTTAGTTATTATTAATTTGTTCAATTTCAGGGGACTACAAATTAAAATAATTTTTTTAGATTAAATTGTCATGGCGTGGGATGAATGTACTGTGCTGTGATACTATTGTTAAATGAAATAAACATCAAAGGATCCCATGCTTCTGAATTTTTTTCATAAATCCCAATAAATACAAAGACTGCTATATTTTTGGTTTACAAACAAATTTTTTTTTCACATAGTGTTTTAAAAAGTAAAATCAACTTTAATATAATTTTGCTTAACTAATACAATATATGTACAAAATTGTATGTTCATTTTTAATCTGTATGAAAATATTTTAATTATATACTTGGCAGTTGATCCATTGTATAATCCATTCCCGTGTAAAAAAATCTATTTATATATATTGTTTCTATAATAAATACTTCCTAAAATTTTCGTAGTTTTCGTTATTCAGTTTAAATTTGTGATTTCCCAAATTAATTTTGTTCATTTGTTATCTCTTCTTTGTATTTGAGGACGTAAAAGCAAATTGGAATTAGATAAATCAAAAGGAATTTCTCTTTAATATCAATACACTGTTTAAAACCAACAGAAAAAAACTGTAAAACGTTGTTTCTTCTACGCACCAGTTCATTTTACCTGAATGAAGTGCTCGCGCTTTTGCTTTGACTCTGGTGCGCGGCCTGACCGACAAGTAGTACGATCTCGCGTATAGTCAGACACAGAAAGACCGAGGTACACACGCACACAGCAACGGTAGTCTGCGGCGGCCAGTTTACATTGCTGCTCCGCAAGACCTAATCGTATAATGATAAACGTTGATTGCACTCTGACATTACCCAACAGCGCCGCTTTCTCCCGTGTTTATTCGCGGTTCAATTTCATGCCCGAGATAGCCCACCACACCCGAATCCCGGCACTTCACACGAACACGGATCTACGAAGTGCACCTTTTTACAGCAGAGCAGTGTAAATAAACTCTAATCGTCGATTTTCTAATGGTATAATAAACACGCTTGGCGCACGGGATCTGGTCCTTCCCTCTATGTTTCTCAAAATACTGAAGTGGCTCACCTAATGAATTTTATTTAGAGATCTTACTTCGCAAATCCAATTTCACGAGATGGAGCGTTCAAGCTTTTAAAGAAAAGAGATTTAGATTAGAAAAAAATGCTTTTTTTTTTGTTTTAGGGGAAGGTGGGACGAAATGGGTACTTCATGGGGCCATGTGGATATTTGCGCTTTTAAAAATATTAATCGAACTTTGAAAGTTACCGTAACATGCCTAAAGTATTCAGCAATTCTTCATCTACATATAAATACACTTCATTATTGATAATAATGCAAAGATATTGAAAGGTATTAATATAACGAAGGCGATATGGGTTTCCCCATGTAAATCAAATGGAGTCAGGCGGCCATATTGCTAACAGATTTCCAAGTGAGGAACATTTGGGTACTTTATTTTTTAAATTATTTATAATCGACTGTTACAGTTTCTACCACTTTAAGTACATGTGTTACAACTTTAGCCATAACCAAAAAAATTTGCAGCGTAAA
>UXGD01007680.1:0-10563 GCA_900474315.1 Torymus auratus | reverse complement strand
ACATAATATATATAATAATAATGTATAACACTTATTATTTTTTATTATTTTCTTTGAAGATCAATATATTTTCTTTGTATGGCGATGACTGAAAAAAAAGATAATGAAAAATAATAACTTCTGATAAAAGAAAATAAAGTTTAGATTTGGGAATATGTATAAAACTTTTTAACAGTTATTATTTGTTATTATTTTTTCTTATCATTTATAAGCTAAGATGATTTTCGCTTGGGATAGAGCGGATAGAATTAAGTAGTTATTTGCTGTCTGCCAGTAGATACATGATAAGTGTGGTCAGACTCTACTTAGATAATTTTTCTTATTAGCATAGGTATTATATGATCGTCACATGTTTTCACTGACAAAGCTCAGCACGGTATCGCTGTTTTTGAATATTATGGTTAAAAGTCTCGTCGTCAACTGTTACCGCCCGAACAAATCGCAGTTTTTATTATTTGCTTGAAAAGAAAATATGTATTTTGATATAGGTATGCTAACTAATAGACCATTTACCTTCCGTAATAATGCATCCTACTATAACTATATATTCTGCAAAATTTAAAATCGATATCGTCTAAGAATTAAAAAATGTAAAACCTTAAGATTTTAATAAAAGGAATGGTTATCTTTAATCACAAAGGCACAATTATAAGTTTTTGTTGTAAACCGTGTAAGTAGTCTACTGTTTTAATACGAACTTTCGGAGGAAAGCAACAAAAACGTATCGTAAACGGTATTTATATATTTATAAATACCTACTTACATATTTAGAACTTTCAACTGTTTTAAGTCTACCGTAATTATATTATTGGAGTATTGGAATAAATTACCTTATCGTAAATATCCATAAGATAGGATAAGTTTGGTTTAACATTCCAGACTCTGCGATAGCAGCCACACCTGACAGAGACATGGAGGTTAACGATGAGTCAGATATTAGCGGTATCCATCGTACACAAGTAGTTGCTAATAAACCTGTTAAAAAAGGTAAACGTAAAAAGTGTATTGCCGTAGACCAAAAAAAAGAATTGAATTTGATGAGAGAGCCACGTTCACAAATATTTACTAAAGTAAGTCATCGGAATTCCTTCAGTGCATTTTTAAGATCGAGTTTTAATAATACAGGATTATTTTTATTTAGCCATTAACAATAGTAATATCAGAGCCTATAAACGTTCTCTTGAAACTGCCGACTACATTAAAACGGAAAATCTTTAATAATGCTGGACGATCTTGGGCTCGTTGCCTCATAAAAATGTATTACAAAAATGTGCAGAAACCATACCAACATTTCGTCGAAATGGATAATTTTCAACAAGGTTATTACTATTTCACCTATAATCATTTATTTCATCATTTGTTTTATTTACATAATTTAAAAACTCTTCGTAAATATTTTTAGATGAATTACGGCAAGAATCGTCTCAACCGATGGAACTACAGCTTTCTCCAGACAAAATCATTCAAAAGGACCTTAGAGTAGTTCTGCATCGCGTGAGAGTACCAAACGAATCAAATGTGACTGCACCGGAAGACAATTTGCCAAGTTTGGAAAGGCCAGGTCCAAGTGAGAATATCGGTATGCAATTCGATGAACCAATGGACATCGACAGATCAAATGACGACGGCGTCAACGACGAACCCGAAGGTCCCGTTGACAACATTTCAATCGCCGCGCCAATCGCCAAAAAATTGAAGTCGTCATTTCTAAGATGTACCAGCGAATCTTCGTACGTATACCAATTTTGAATGCTCTAGTGGAATGATTCAATTTTAATAATATTTATTAGGAGTATTGAGACAGAAAAACTTGTTTATATGAAGCATATATAAAAAAAAAATTTTCACAACAAATTTATAAATAATGTTGAAAAGTAAAAGGGATAAAGATAATGATATAGATTTAGTGTCACTTGATAAACATCATAATTAGATATTTAATTTTTTTTTTGTTTATTTAGAGGTGAAGAAGTAGTTTTAAATGCTTTTCTCTCGCAATCCGAGTTTTTTGATTTAATACAAACATATTGGAAGAAAATAGAAAGTCATAGAAATAAAGATATAGAAGTAAACGTAGCGTTCGACGAAGTAATAAATCCCGACAATGTTATTAGATATTTAATTTACTGCTTTGGTATGTAATTAATTTATTATATTCATATATTTGCAATCTTTACAACGATTTTAACGATTTTATAAAATTTGTTACATTAGATTTAGAAAAGAGTAGACAATTATACTTAAAGCAAGAAATTCCATTTTCTACATTGTACATAGTCAAACCGCTAGATGAATAGTAATTAATTGAAATTATGTGGACATAATATTAAGAAAACTATATTCACGATAATCACTACTTTTACGTTGAAGATCACTAGCGTAACAGTCAATTTCAACATCAGGATAAATCGCCAATTCTTGAAGATTTTCTTTTGTAAAGGCTTGTTCTAAAAATGGTTTTAATCTTTTTTTCAATCTTATGTTATATTGGGTAAACCATAACCATTTTGGCCTCATAGTCTGATGAAGCGCTGTAAAAAGTAATAGGTAATATACCATCATAATTTATCATTTTATTTAAATTCGTTATCAGTAGAGATAACTATTTTATAAATGTAACAATTTTATAAAAAGATGTTAATTTTTTAATTATTATTGTACATCGATGAGAATATTTGTCTTTCGATCAACTAACTAATTTCTTTGGACATTTCAAACTAAATAAAATAGTCTAGAGCTTTATATTATATAGTTGATATTTACTTGTATTTCATAAGTATAGAATCTTTATTAATTAAACGTGTCTTTTATAATAATTGACATGTATATATATCGCCCATTAAGTAACGCCCGTTTTCAGATCCAACTCCAACTTGCACTTAGGTCGACGTTCAAAACTCCCTTCGTAAAGTTCTCTAAAAAAAAAGTTTAGTCTGATGTACACTATATCGTCGGGTGGGTGCAAGAACGTTCTATCTCGGCTCGGCGCGTAGGAACGTCCCATCTTGGCTCGACGTGTAAGAACGTCCCATCTCGGCTCAAAATCAACTCACAGAGCGCCCGAGATGGGATTTCTTACGCACCAAGCTGAGATAGGACGTTCTTACGCACCGAGCTGAGATAGGACGTTCTTGCTTCCACCCGACGATATTTATAATATACTAAAATTATTATTCTTTGCCTAAACAGTTTCTGATATAGGATAGTTTTGAAAGACTAAATACTGCTTTTCATAATTTATTAACAAACAATAGTTTTGCTATTATGTATATATAAATATAGATTGCTAGCTCTGTTATATTTATTAAAAAAACATGGTTGTCTTTCAAATACAAAATTTTCGTGATCCTTAATAGTCAAGATTTTTGTTGGGTAATATTGCAAATACAGACTCGAGCCAGGACTTACAGGTGCTGCGTCATCGCTGTCGCCAACTCCTGGTGCGTCGCTCGCAGTCGCTCGATCTTAGACCATGTGTAATCGTGGCGGGGTAACAGGGTGCAGACAATCACACCACACTCACACAATATTCTTACACGGAGCGTGATCGCTCGGTCTTCGCGTAAACGATATACTTAATTCTCAATAATAAAGCAGGGAGCGCGGGCGCTGTCCAAAACGAGACTACTTAATTACCCGTGCCAACTATAGCTATTTTTTATAACAATAATGTCCTGTCCATGACTATAGCTTTTCGAATATTTAAATTACGAAAACGAGCAGAAATTACGATAAAAGTAGATAGAAAAAGCTTCAACTTGAGCTTTGTTTCGATGACAAAAAATGTTGATTTCTCAAGAAATTATAAGTAATCGAAGATAGCGTAAGAAAATGATTAAAAATACTACTCATTAAATTGTTAAAGAAGAAAGGAAATTTATAGACTCTATTTTTGATTGTTTATTATTTCATCAGAAATCAACGTTTGTTAACGAAACGAAGCTTAAATTAAAGATTTTTCTGTATATTTTTATAATAATTTATACTCGTTTTCGTAACTAAAATATTTACATGTAGCTATAATCATAGAAAAAGATCTCATTTTTATCCAAAATAGTTCATTTTGGATCATTTCAAAGATTAAAAAAATATTAATTTAATTCTATAAAACTGACACCTAGAAAAGAACAAAACATCAGATATGATTTTTACATAAAAGAGCAATTATAATTAAACTATAATTGCTCACTTTGCATTACTCCCTGCTTTATATAATCCCTTTCTCTAATTTCCACTTGCTTCAAGTGCCACTTTTACAACAGTAAAAACCAATATAATATGCATATTTTATAATCACAAAACTCTTAAGTTCTCCTGTACGAAAATACTTTATTACCATAAAAGTATACAATTTTTCATTTATTTATAACAGTTTTTACATACACATATATACATTTTTGAATGTACTTATTTACATTTATAAAAAAAGTATTCACATTAGCAAGCTTTATTTTTGGATAAAAATAATAATAAGTTATATATATATGACTGATGTTGTGCCTTATTCTTCATCTTCTGACTCATCTGAACTCTCATATTCCCCCATATCAAAATCACTGTAATGGTAATCTAAATCAAAATCTGGATTAATAGCCATTTCTTGAAGATTTTCAGAGACAAGAGTTTGGTTCAAAAATTCCTTTATACTTTCTTCTATTTTGTGCATGATTAAATAGTCTACAGCTATTTTATCCTTATATTCTGATAACGCTCTACAAAAATAGTATTAAATAATTCGATCTATTTATAAACTAATAGTTTGATTGAAATCTTTTTAATAATAATTGAATTTGTTCATCTTACCTAACATTCAGAATTTTCAAAGCTTTTAACTCCAAAACAACTTCATCTTGACCCAATCTTTTGAGAGAAAGATAAAAATAAGCATCATCTATTGTATGGGTTTGTATTGAATTCTTGAGTTCCATTTTTGTTGTACATCTTTCATCGCCAGTCTTTTCTCTACAGCAAATCTGTCGATATATATAAGTTATGTCTAAAATTTCACTTGAAAGTGCTATTCTCGCCTTATGAAAATGCAGAGACCACCTTTGTGCCATAAGTGGCTCATTATGGCACAGCGTGAAATTAGCACCCGAGCGCAGCGATACTTCACGTCGCGCAGTGGGCCACTGAAGGCACTAGTGTCGTACGATAATTTATAGCACGTTTACATAAATCCGCTGTTACGCCTATCCGTGGCTTCAGTGCGGATTTATGTCATGCAGTGGAAAAAAAAAACCGGATAGTACGAAAATGCCGGTAACTATATACAATTATTTATAATTTTTTATGCGGTTAAAAATAACTAACATTTTCGACCAAAATTGATTAGTATGCAAGCCACAATGTAATATTAAGATAAAAAAATGTTAACACTTAAAAACTTACACTAAATTTATGTACTTTGATCGGTACATGAATAAGTACTACATCATTTTCTTTCGATACAATAACGTTTTTTTTTTCAATCATCGCCATAGAGCCGAAATCGCAAATAGAGCCTTCGAAATTTTTAATTATTTTTTGATTATTTGCTCCTTCCGAGATTCCAAGAAAATTAGCTAAAGAGATTTTCGGTGATTCTTTTTCAAGTAATGAATTTGTTTGATTAATAATTTCCTTTGCTAAATTGTTGAATGCTGTATGTAACCGCCTATTATGAATTCTGCAATATTATGAATTAGATTATTTGGAAAAATTAATTAAATTTAAATAATAATAAGTGAAGTTAATACGAACGAAATAATATTTCGGTTGATTGGTGATTCATCAAACTCCTGTTGAAGGTGATATTTCGATAGGCAAAGGTCCTGATAATGTTCAATTGCGGGATACAGCTCTTGCGCGCAATACTCAGCCAGATATAGTTCAAGTAATTTTTCTAAAATTAATAAATTCTAGAGTGACTGTGTTATAAAATGTATAATAAATTTAAATGTCATTTATTCATACTTTGATCGTCATTGTTTATTTTATCAAGGAATGGTGACATTTTCGAATTATCCCGATATAAAAACTCTAAATCGATGTTGTTTATCTTGTAAATGCAATAATCGTAATATATACCATAACCAGCAATTTTCACTCCAACAGTCATTTCTATTTCTGCATTTTTCAAAGATAGTCTACAAATTTATTAAGTAATTTTTTTTTTTTTTTTTTTTTTTTATCAGTTATTTTAATGTGTATATATACGCACTTACTCATATTCTGTATCGATAGGATCTTTATTGGCATTTCTAATACACATTTTTCCCTTTACTATAGCATCTTTTACATCAATAACCATCTTTAAATAGCATGTTGTGAAACAACCTTCAATGCCGTTTCTTAAATCAGTAAAAGGTTCGTTTTTAAAAATTCCATCGTAAAGTTCTCTGAAAATATAAATAAATTAAAACCAATCATACAATGTTATTACTATTTCGCAGTCATAAACACACAAGACACAACACGCACGCGCGCGCCCACATACACACACACACACACGTACGCACACTAGCAACATGCATTTAAAAACCATTAATTTTACATATGATCGTTTCCTAACGTGAAACTTGTATCCTTGATCGGAATTCGACTAAGGTCTTTTTTTGAAAATCCTTTCCAATCTCGATGATAATAACTTAATATATTATTTTCCCATCCCTGGAAACAATACATTTTTTTTATTCAAAGATGTTTTTTATGTAAATATTAATAAAACTTTTTACTGAATTAATTATTGTAAATAAACAAATATTTGTTATGATCTTACATTTAAAAGGTAAGCGAAGCCAGGGACTTGAGAAGCGTTTGCGGCGGCAGCATCATGGTAAGATACTAAAAAAAGGATATTATTTTCTCATTTCATATATCTGATTTTCACGCATTTACAACAAGAATTACACTCATTTTATCTTTAATGTAACTTTCAATAATTATGTTTATCACTTATTTGCTAGGTACTTACTTTCAATCAGATCCATGACTTCGCTAACAATAGAAATGATTGCACTTTTTAAAAAATTATGTACGCGCACTTCCAAAGTTGATATTAATTAAGACTTTATATAGGTTAGAATTTCAAATATTATCTTCGAGATAACATTTTCTAAATAAAGTGTACAAAAACCTCAGTTATAGAATAAGTAACTCCCTATATTCGTGTTTATTTATATTATTACGAAATGTAAACTTCACAAGTATATTTAAATTATTTGTATTCCGCATATAATATCTTTGTTTTGTAGTTCAGAAACTTCAGTTTAGTATATGTAAGTTTTTGTCATGAAACTAAAATTGTATAGAGTCGACTAGTTGAGTCCGAAGTCAATACAAGTATCGTTCAGCCCAAGCTAGCGCATGCGTATACTACAGAATTCTAGAGCGGGAAGAGTTAATCATTTGAAAAAAAATTGTAAAAATTACGAGTAAAAGTATCCAAATTACTACAATTTTATCTTCTAATTTATAATAATTTATTTTGATTATCCAAAATGAGGTTCAAACCGATAAAAAAATAATTTTCTATATTTTTGAACATATAAAAAAAATCACTTTTAATCAGGTTTAAAATTTATATAACGATGGAATACGGTATATAACATCTTTTGCTTTTTATTTTGTAAGATTAATATTGATTAATGCAACAAAGATTTCCTGTTTTATTTATTCGTGCTTTATACTTAATTTAATTTAATTTAATATTTTACTCATTCTTGTATAGCCTTTGTTTTTTACATGACATTGTACATATGTACAGAGTTACAATTTCAGTAGTATCAAATATTAATAAATATTAAATAATAGATATCCTACATAGTTTAAATTAATTAACATAATGACTGGTCAGTCTTGTTGTTTCGTTTACTACCTATACCTTGCACATATTGAATACTGACAAAGAACTGCTTTTTGAACATTCCCAATTTGTCGTAAAATAGTTGTACTTATTCTATAAAAATCTTCTTCTCCATTCTTTCTTTTCAGTATGTAATTACACATGCCTTCATTTATGTTTCACTTATAATTATTTCCTTAGTCTTTCCAGTAGTTCTTTCCTTTACTTCTTATTTTTCCATTCCTCGATGCATGTACCTTCTCAGTTTCATTTTCTTGCACGTGCAGATAATTTAATTAGGATTTCGTACTCTACTTGATACACCCTACATTTTATATCTTTCAACCCTTTCTGCCCTTCCTGATTATACACTTTTCGTTCTAAATCTATAGCCCTCTTTTAATCTACCATTCGTATTTTTGTCATTCCAATTAGTACTTTATACTTTTTCAATAAAGATATTTTTCACTTTACTATTTTATTCAATAGACTATTTATGAAAAATTATTTATTTACTGTATATACGGACTTTATCAGTTTAATTACAAATAACGAAGTATATAATGAAATACACTCTTTGTAAATTTTGACTTCCTGTAAAATAAAATCAATATCGTCCTGCTGTGTAGTCATTTTCTTAATTTTATTCTTTTCTTGGTAGAAGATGCCCTGCAGAATTTTGCTCAAAATGTTCGAATTAGTTGCATGTTTGCTTAGTCTCAAGATGAGCAATGAAAATGCATCGGACTATGCAAGTCGACTTGCGCGTTTTATATGATTTATCAAAGTATTTTCCTTTATTAATTATACAGACGATCCACAAAAAAATCATGTTTGAACCCGGCATGAAAAAAAAAAGTTTTCTTGCCTATATTTTGATGTGTTGAATTTACTTTAAATGTCGCTCTATTATCATGGAATCCTGGAACCCATGAAAAGGCTCACCCTAACAACATTATCTGAATGCTTTTCCCTGATGGTTTCCAGAATTCTCTAACAATAAAACGATATTTAAAGAAAATCGGCGAGGGAAACCCCTTATTTTGATTTAAGATTTGGATTCAGCAGCTCAAAATATGTAAGAAAATATGTTTCTCGTGCCGAGTTCAGGCATGATTTTTATGTGGTATCAAAACTTTGATAAGATTCTATTAATGTCCTACAGTTATTCCTACGGTTTCTTTTGATATCCTATATACAGTTTGAGCTAAATCCTTTTCCGTTAGCTGTAGTAAGTATTGTGTAGTCATAAATTAATTATTATAATATACCTGGTAGAAAATTAATCAGCTCCGGTAAGCTTTTTTATAAATTAGCTACATTTCTTAGGCATAATAAGCTACACTCTATTAAAATATAATCTAGCTATAAAACACTCACTAATTTTGTTTAATCTTTCAAAATCGATATAGCTGCAAATCAAGCAGTTTTTTTAACTATAAGAATCACGCGCAAGCACATACTTGTGTGGGCGTATACCTACATGCATGCGCGATATCTGGCGGAAACATACCTATATGCTAAAAGGGTGCGGTTATTACCGGGGTTTCTTAGCTGACTTTAATTTATTATAATCATATTCTGAAAATCTAGCTAATTCATAGTTAAAATATGCGTATGATTTCTACCAGAGATGTGATAGAGGATCAAAAAATAAATAATAACAAAGATAGATGTATAACAATCGTATGAGTGTTATAGATGTAGATTGATAGTGGACTGTTAATTAACAGTCTATACACTTTTCTAAGTAAAAAAAAAATGTTTATTAATTTTTTCTAAAACTTACAGAGGTATTCAAGAAGAGACCAGATACCTCGCAACTTCTACGGCATTTCACCTACCTACAATCCTTATAGATATGGTCCTATCCCACTTCGGTAACACAGGGTACAAAGTATACCCGCTCGTTATATTCACGGCACCGCGCACGACAACGCCGCGCGCAAGCTGCAGCACACGAGTGGGAGATCATGACGTTATAGCACGCGCGCGTGTGTGAAAGGGGTAGGGAGCTGAATAAGCCGCCAGCATGCACATGCACTATATGTGCACAGCCAAAAGGATACCTATACTCGCACGAGCGCACGCTTGTATAGGAAGGGGGGAAGCTAGATACGCGCCCGTTGGCCCTACTGCGCACACCGGCCCGCCAATCTCTGCGCCAGGGCGCGACGACGCCCAGTCATGGCGACCTGCATACCCTCCCACAGACCGTTTCGCGAGTACGTGCGGGGGAGAGAGAGGAAGAGTCGCATCCTTTCTGCTGCTGCCCTGCTGGTGCTCTCACGCTGGCTAACGGATAATCCACCATTTTGCACTTTTCGACCGCAGCTCGCGCGCCCGGCTAATTAGCATTGCTGGACGCGAAAATGGAAAGAGTATAGTGCGGTAATGTGGCACGTATATTAGCTAACTTATATTAATTTTCTTCCCTGTGAATACAGTGTTCAATGGAGTAATTAGGGAGGCTGCAGTCCCCTGCGCATCTCGCTTCGGTCGCTGCGCCAAAACAAAAATTCGTAACAAAAAATTTTCAATATAAAAAAGGATGTGTTTTAATTAGTTTTAGTCTTTTAGTAGAAGCATGTGTGACACGAACAATAATTATTTAATTCTACATTTCCTACTGTTGATTTGTTATACATACATATTATAGTATTTATACCACTCTAACCTCAAAATCATAACTTTAATATGATTATTCGGCTCTCGTGGTATAAAATACGATTCGAAAC
>UXGD01007679.1:0-10564 GCA_900474315.1 Torymus auratus | reverse complement strand
TTTAACTGTAAACGAATATTCGTTTGTCGGTATCCAAACGTCCGTTTCTTTATAGTAAATGACGTTCCTTTAATATATAGATTTTCTTCTCTCTGTGTATGAGATAGATTCTCCGATGTAATCTCTGGGTATCATCTATAGTTTAATACAGGTGTAGTTACGTGTTTGTCCGCTCGCCCATAAGAAGTGCGTTTTTTATGCGTCTATATTCTTTGACGGTACTAGCAAACCCGGCACGGAAATAATAATAATAATAATAATAATAATAATAATAATAATAATTCCTACTGAAAAATCTCACGTGAGATCTCACGCCAAAATCTCATATGAAATTCTGGCCCGCGAGTTGCTAAAATCCCTCTAATGATAAAAAATCAGTTTCAGAATCAGGAGTCGCCTATTAGGTTACGCCGCCCCCAGATAAGTTAAAAAATCGATGTTTTGAAGCGTTCCAGTAATTTTTTACATTTTTAGAAATTTTACACGTGAGATCTCATGTTTTAAATTTCCCACGTATATTGACGTGAGATCTCACGTGAGATTTTTCAGTAGGGGATAATCATAATAATAATAATAATAATAATAATCGAATAATAATAATAATAATATATCATTTTTGTTCAACTTTTTTCATAGGAAACTTTATTTTTCAGAGGCTCCTGTAGTCTTAACATTCCCTCACTTTTATATGGCACATGAAAACTACAGTGATACTGTTGACGGCGTTCATCCTGATTCATCGAAACACCAAATATTTGTCGATATAGAACCTGTAAGTACAATAATAAAAAATTTGTAATTTCATTCTATTATGTTTGTTTATAGATTCGAAATATTAATTGTTTATATGTTTAATAGTTATAATATTTTAAATTTGATGATACTAAATTGAATTAATTATTAATTTCGGTTTTGTTTAGTATTGAAATCGAAACTAATAAAACCCTTTGATCGGTCAACGCTATAATCGTTTTGAGTGATTTAACTACTAAAAATAAATAGTAACTATAGAAACATAGGAATGAAATGATTTACTTTCCATTAAATCTTTTATACATTATCCCAGTAATAAAGTATGCAATTTATAGTCTATCGGTTAAACAGATTTCTGTATTACTAACGGCGAGAAGTTGTGGAAGAATTGACTTGATTTATCATACGATAATTTGTATACATTCTTGGTCACGTGTGCCATCTGTTAGAACTATCTATAAGCTGAATATAATTCAAATTTGTCTACTCCTAATTTTTTCTATTTTTCCACTAATTTTCTGGTTGTAGTAAATTTTTAAAATTTACTAAATTAAATTTATATTTCTTTTTCAGAAAAGCGGTACAGTATTGCGAGGGAATAAACGAGTTCAATTTAATATTTTTTACCGAAAAATTGATGGTATTACTTTGACTCAGAATCTCAAGGATACGTTGATGCCAATTGTTTGGGTTGAAGAGGTATAGGATATATTTGAATTAAGAATGCTAATAATTTCCTTTACTAAATATTGATTTGTTTTCAGGGTGTAGAATTAAATGATGAAAATATTAATTTATTATACGACAGTCTCTTCAAACCGATAACTATTCTTAATGGAATTTACTGGGGGTTGATTGGAGTTGGTTTGGCAATTGGTTTTATTGGTATGATTTGGTGTATGCTTTGCGCTCGCCAACCTAAAAGTTCATTTTAAAAAAAGTCATTTTGTGCCGAACATATTATTTGTCTTGAAATATTTCATAACTCGTATATTTTTTTATAAACACTATTACGTTTGTATCATACATTGTACATACATCCTTCATACTGTTTTAATAATTTTTGCAATAAAAAAAATAAAAATAAAAAAGAAGATATATTTACTTTAAATATAAGGTCGTATACAACAAAACAGAATAAAGAACCGATATAAAGAACTAGACCTAGTAACTGTTACGTGTAGATACACGTAAAAGTGAGGCCAAAAGCAATTCTTCTGATGAAACATATAAAATATAAGTTTTCGTTTATTTTCTATCAGACCTCATTTATTATATTTTTGTTTTTATTCTGTAGGGCCCTATTTAAGGGTAAATCGAAGTTTTATTATTTGTACGTAGTGTAATATTAATAATAATATAATTGATTTTTATTCATAATTTTAATTTAGTTATTACTGTTGCAATAAATAATATTACCTAAAACATCTATAGATTCGACTTCAATTTAATAGATGTAGTATTGTTTGTTATTTAAAATTAAGTATGAATTTATGTAACATCAACATTCTATATTTAATGTAGTTAAGAGGAATGTGCAAAGAGTTAAGTTTTTGTAAAAAGATTTTCGTAATAAAAAAACACGGTTTATAATTTAAATTATGCATATAATTATGCAGATAAAATGGGTATTAAAAAAAACTGCCATCCAAAGTAAATTAAAACAATGTTCACAAAAAATTTTCATAAGATTATTCTTAAAATTTATAGCCCAAAATAATTGATTTAAAAGGATAGTTAAAATATAAATATTATTACGATTTAAACAACTTTTCAATTTAAAATAATAAGACATTCACCCAAAAATAGTTTTTGAACCAAATAAATATGATTTACATAATGTTTTACATTGTTTGTATTTAATGGTTGTGCCAAATAAAGATGCAACCTCGATTGTAATTCAAGGTCAGAAATAGTAATAAAGATCATTTAGAGCCTTGGCCGTAGTCAACTACTGAATTGTTACGCAGATGCTAAATTATTTTGTGCTTTCGGTGACAAGTAATCATCCCATATAAAATTTCCACTTTACACAATTATATTTTGAAAAGGTCATCGTTCAAATTTGTTATTGACGGTAATTTATTACTATTAGTTATTTCAATACGAATGTGCTTATTTATAATCAAGCTTTTTCACGAGCCCCAAATTTAAATAGACTATTACAGTCATACCTATAAACATGTAACATAAGTTCGAATATGAAATTTACTAGAGAGTACTCATTTATACAATTATCACCTTTTTTATTTCATCATTTGAAATTTCGAATATATTTATATATGGATTTTAGTGAGTACAATAAATTAAAAATATTTGACATGTTATCATTGAAATTCCAAATATTCATTGTATGTGTAGAAAATCTAAGATGTTGAATAGTCACATTTTAATAATTTTTTTTTCAGTGAAATTATGTAAACTAAATGTTATTAATTAAAAATACAAAGCTTCATATTCCTTAAGGTATCTCAATCATACCATGCTGCGGGGTGAGGCTAGGGATGTCTCCTCACTCCCCGCAGGCGCTCCCCGCTCACCGCGCACCTCCTCGCGCAGCCAGCGAACTCGGTGTTTTTTTTACGTTTTCGCTTCGTTCTTTCCCAAATGCCTGACAAGCGACCAAGACCCGTCTGCGTTTTTATTCTTTGATTATTTTTCTATTCGAATAAAGGTTTTTTAACTCTATCTCTGTATTTTTGTAAGTTATTTTTATGTTCAAAGGTTAACTCGATTTTCACGAATTATTGTCTCCAAAAAATGCGCGATGAGAAATACTGAAAAAATTCATGTAATCTTCTTTTCAGTCAAGGAATAACATATACAAATTTTAATTGTTCCCTGCATTTATGCTAGAGGTAGGAGTGTCCTTAAAACGAAACACAAAATTTTCGAATAAGCCTGTCCGCGTCGTTACTTAAACCATCTCGAACGATCAAATACTTCGTTTGAAAAAATCCAAATTGCGCCTCTAACCTTCCTAAAAACTATATGTAGAAAAAATCAATAGAAGCTCTTAACTTCGTGCCACTCCGCAGCATAGACTTCAACCGCCCAACTCTCCGCACTCACTCTGTTTTCCGTAAAACCTTGCATATATATCTTTGAACGAATTCATAATTGTAATCCTCAATCTTGACGAATTTCATTCGTCTCACAAAGCTACCTTTTCCCTCGCAACTAAAGAGAGCTTTTACCACCGTATTACTAGAATCGCGCGTGCCCATTTTATATTCCGTCCATCATATAAAAAAACAGCCTTGACACAAGCGGCGGTATATATAAGCAGCAGTGGCAGCCTCTAGCTGTGCGTTACGTCATCCCCGCGCGCGTGTTTACAAACACCGCTGCTCCGTCACAACAAGGAAGCGCCCTCTCTCTTTCCTTGCACCGCACACCGCAAACTCTCTCTCTCTCTCTCTCTCTCTCGCTCACTCCCAGGTTTGCTAATACAAAAAAGCGCAGCGTGAAAAAAATCCGCCCTACCGGCCTCAACCCTCTCGTCAGGGATGATCCCGGCGACGGGTATATATAGGGAGAGAAGCGCGCGCGAGAGAGAGAGAGAGAGAGAGAGAGAGAGAGAGAGAGAGAGAGAGAGAGAGAGAGATGCGGCGCAAGGTCACGCGCCGCATCAGTCGATCGCGCGCGCCTGCGCGCTGTGCCGTGTGCAGAGCTCGGGGCCGTTTTCATTCATGAAAATGACGGATTGTGCAAGAGACTGCGGTTGTATGTATACAGACGAGCGCTGTTGTTTATGTTTTTGTTGTTAATGCACATGTATGATCAGTGCGTTCAACTTGAGGTGTGGGCAGGATTCTGGACTGTCGTGTTGACGTTTTGGTCGCGGTGCGACACGCCGGGGTATTAAATATATCCTAATACTAGGCTGCTGTGATGTAGCCGCACGAGACGTTGAAATTTCTTTTTGGAGTCGATTTATTGCTTCATGCAAATTGCTTATTACACCTGTTAGAATTTACTCTCTATGGAATAATCTGTGGAAATATTGTATATTAATATAATTATGATTAACATTTCAAATATACTATTTTTAGAAAATATGATTTTTGTTTGCAATTTTGATTCCATAACTGTTTTAAAAAAAAACAGTCAATGTTATTGAACGTATTAACGTGCAAAACAAAATTAACGATTCTGAACCTTGAATATTAGTACACACGCAACAGTAGTGCTGATAATACGTTAACATATTTCCTTATGTATTTATTGAAATTTCTTTACTTCCATATATTTATGGGAAAAATGTAAAACTGTAAATAGTTACAAAATTGGTAACAACAAAGACAATTCGTTTATTTGGACATACTTATTTGTTCACCATTGTTCAAAACATCTTCGTTGAGTACAATAGCAACGTATATTCTGTAAAAATTAGGCACAGTTACGAAGACATATGAAAGTTGTTTATGCGTACCAGGAAGTTTGAGGGGCAACAATGGCTTATATCGCTTGGTACGTGATGTGATTTCTCAAATAAGAATCGAGCGAAAAAATCATTCTCTCGCGGAAACGTAATTTATCACACAAAAGACTCAATTCATTCATTCGTTACATTATCTCGTTAATATTTCCAGAAAAGGTGTAAGGGCAATATTGAAAGAAGCCATTAATAAAAGGATGCTTATTATTTGGCACCTGTAATGGAAAGTGAACATTTGTTTTATGTATTTTCCTTCTACTAATTTATTATTTTTTTAGCGTTATATCAAAGAGGGCTTTTCGCTAAACAGAGTATTTTAATGCGTAGATGAAACTGTAAGGAATTTAAAAAGCTATACGTCACTCATTTTGCTTCCGAGATTAATATTCAATATTTCTCAATTAATTCTATTTCCTGCTGGTTTCAAGAATATTACTGCGGCTAAAGTATCCTGGGAGTATAAAAATTATGCAAATGTAAAAAATAAAATCACGTTTTCCCCTAAGGCTCTACAGTACCTAATGTGGCCTCAAAACTCAATTTTTATAAATATCTTATTCATCCATTTCTTCATCAAAGCTATATCTTGAAATTTCGCGCCGACATTGCAATAATTATTATTTACCACGAATTTCAACTTTATTAAAAAAGCGAATATATCTTTTTATTATCATTGAAATTTCTCAATCTTTTATTCAGTAAACGTTTAATCAATCTAGTGTAAGATACTTAATCCGTTTCACCAAAGAATATTAAACTTCGTACATCATATAAAAATATTAAAACCAATTTAGAAATGAATCGACGAAAACATCTCATAAACTTCGTAATTTTACTGTACAACCTATTATGACAATTTCCCCCGTGATTTCAACCCCCAACCCGATAATCATTTCCTCTCCTTCGTCCCACAGCTCTATCTTAAATTACAATCACTTACACGTGCCGCGCGTAAATATCGCGCCGCAGCGAAATTCCCGCCCTTCGCGTAAATTTTCGAAAACAAATAACAACGACTCTCGGCCCCGCGCGCCACGACGGCAAAAAAGAGAGAGAATCCGCGTGCAAAGAATTGGCCTCGGGCCACGTCGGTGGCGGCGGCGTTTCGAGGGCCATTGAGAGCAGCGCGCGGCCACACCGTCGTGCGGGGAGGAAGAAGTAGCCGGCCCGGAAAGTCCTTCGGAGAGAATCACGAGACCCGACAAATTATTCAGCCTCCCGAGAGGTTAGCGCGGAGATCTAGCGTGTCTCGCTGTGTTTTTAACGCCGGAGGGCGAAAAATAGAAATAGAGAGAGATAAGGGAAAAGCATTTTGAGAGTGTCTTTTTTCGGAAAGGCTGGAATGTAATTTCGCGCAGATTTTTTGAGGAACTTTTGACCTTTTTTAAAAGTATTATATCAAGTTATTGTATCCACATTGTCATTAGGATATACTTAGATGTTGTTTATATAGCACAAGCTTTTTGGAGTCTTCAAAGAATATTAATTAGTTTAATGTGTTTATTTATATATCGTTGTAACTGCCGATAATTGAATGATCAACAAATACTATTTATAAGTGATTTTTAATAAACACAAAATAAATGATTTTATAATATATATAATATAGAGTGCCAATTATTGCAATTTATTGGAAAGGAATGTAATTTTAGAGATAATTATTGAATGAATAGCACTTTAATATTGAGTTTAAATACAAAAAAAAGCTTTTTAACTGTCAAGTTTTGACGCACGATATCTTGTTTATATTGTTGTAAAAATAACTGGTTATTTTTATCCGTAATCAGTCTTTCGCAACGCTGTTAAATTGAAAAATAACGAATTTTGAGATATAAAAAGTGACTATATATGCCTTTCATTCGGAATCAAAATATTTACAGTTATTTATTAAAAATAAATTGTGCCGTATAGGTATATAAATAAACTTGAAAAATTCTGAACGACTTGAATAAATGTAAAACCGTGTGACTATTTTTCTCCGGTTCAAAGCCATAGTCTTAAATAAATAGCACGCGCCAATCAGGCCTAAAAATAAGGAGAGTCAAAAGATAACTTAATTTGTTCCAACCTTTTGAGAAAATTGAGAGAAAAAACGAGGTTAACATTGATTCGAGAGTAGAATACTACTATACATTGTAGCTTATTTTCGACGATTGTGTAAGTTGTCATTCTCGCTTCAGTCAAAAATGTTCTATTTGCGTAAATATGAGTTGGACAATTTGCAATCGGTGGAAAAATGTGAGAAAATAAACTCAACCCTTTTAACAGCACGCAACTATTTTTTCTTCTATACTCGCTCAGTATATGCATATAGGTAGTCAAAGTTATTGTCATGCTCCGGTTGGTGTTTACATTTCGAAAGACAGAATTAACATCAATGAAAATTGTCTATTTAAAAATTTTCTTGACAAAAAGCTGCCATAGATTCACTTATTCCTCTACATAAACAAAACTAATACTTGTACATACCCGTACAAGCTACCGCAATGTTGTTCTTTTCAATCGCGTTCCTCTGCCGAGCACATACATACACCTCCGCATTCGTCGTCGCATTGTCTTGCCCCTGGTACAGGCGAGCTATATGGGTACAGTGCCATCGCCGACTGTTACACAACCGACCGAGTATACTATATACTTACACCGACGACCGCACCACACACGGGTCACATGATCGCGGAACGCGTCTGAACCCGCCCGTGAATTTTTCTCGCACACATCCACACACGCATGATTATGTACACACGCAGCGCAGAAAAGTCGAGAGGCGCGCGTGCGCCGGCGGCGTTGCCAAATGTCGCGTGAACGAGCGCGCCCGCGTTCGATGCTCTTTCGATGTGCATGTGTATAGAGGGATATATCATATATAAGAGATCTCGTGTATACAGGAATATAAGATAACTGCCGGATATCTGTTTCTATTCCTATACACCGGGCTGTAATGCTGTGTTTTAGCAGCGGCGAACTGCCTGTCGCCTGTCAGAGTTTCGCCCGGGCAGAGAGGTATTGTTGGGCTCTTCTTTTTCTTTTCGATCTCGTATCGTAAAAATAGAATATTTGGTACCTATAGTATACTTTTAAAGTTTGGTATATAGTTTTTGTAGAACAGACTGAAATAGAGTTACTAAATACTCTTGACAGGCAGATTTCAAGTGCTATCTTCAACGCTTTTAGTAAGATAATATATCTGTTATAATTTCGTAAATTTTCTTCTATATATTATCATGTATATAAGCAATTGAAATGCTGAGAGTAAAAAATAAAATAGTCATACGTTACGCACTTATACAGTGCGAGAAGCAGTCGAAAATGCGTATAACTATTTCTTTTATCTGATGACTGCATGAAAACGAGTTTCAGTCGACAAAAAAAAACGAAACAAGACAAGTTGAGAAAAAGCATGTAAAAAGTAACGTTTTAAAATTCTTTATTAAATACATCTTTTTGCTTTGTGATGAAAAACTAGCATATAATCGCCAGGTTTTTCTTTCTCTATAATATATAAAGATAGCAATTATACAATCATCATAAAGACTATCATTCTCAAAATTATCAATTATCTTCATTACATTCAGCAAGATCATGCTCGACCACCGACATCCACATCGTTAAAAGTACAACAACTACATTAACTACCTCGGCGCGGCTGTGCAAGTACCTCGCAGCCGCCGTATCGACCATATAGTCGAAGGGAATCGAGGGGAGACGCCACCGCGCTCCACGACAAGCCTTTCACTTCGCGCGTGCAGTATATATATATATCTTCAAGCCAACTTGCGAATCGCACGCGCGTGCTGATTCACGGGAATTTCCGAGGGGGATGGCCGTTGCCCGGAAAAAAATCGACTCGCAATCCGTCTACCTATATACAGACATATACATGTGCGCGCGCGCTGCCACTGTTTCCTTCTTGGGAGCCGGTTTCGATCGGTGAGTACAGTTGCCTGTTTTTTTTTTCGTCTCGATGCAGCTCCGTGTAATCGTAACCCCCTGACGGCTCACATGTGTCACGGTTGAATCATTGAGCGAAATTTCATTGTAGAGAGCGAAAGAAGATTGAAAGTGTGGTTTGTTTATGGTGGCAGGGTTATTCGGCAATCGTCTCGTTTTTTTCTGTTAAGTCGAGCTGGAGTTTATACTGCTTGATATAATAATTATTATTATATTGTTATCCATGGGTATCAGTAATGATTTAATCATGTGAATGTGTGTGCTTGGTTGATAAACTTAAGTAACCATTTTTTCGTGTGCGTTTTCGGGATGATAATTAATTTCAAATTAAATAAAAATCAAAATTGTAATCGATTATTGATAAAATATTGTATTACCTTTATGAAATATTTTTACAACCAAGTCGGTATATTTACTCTGAAAATGGTGATATTGTTTCTACTACAGCGTTCATCGTACACGCCAATATACTGCTGTATTGATCTTATAGCGTTCTAATATTATATAACTTCTTATACCGCCATAAGACGTACGCGACTCTTGCCAAGTATATAAGTATCCTAAGACAATTTCCGAGCTTTGAGCTTTCTCATATCACTGCCAAAACACAAATTCACCGCGCAGTTGCAAACCTCAAATCCTTAACGATCCCCCTGCACAGGCGACGAAGACGTAGTTTCGCCCCTCGTAAATCACCAGCGAGATTTTCAACCGCGCTGCTCTCCAAATTCAAATCGCGCGCCACTCGCAATTCCTCATATACGCCCCGACCGAGAATAAATCATCCTTTGCGCCTCTTTTTTTCCCTGTGGCGATAAAAACTTTGCGAACAATCTCTCGTCGCCGCCGGCAGTATACCGTCACCGGCAGCGGCACACAGACGAAATCACATTTCAATAAAACCACTTTCCTCGAGCACAATAGTCGCCTGCGTCGCGAGTAAATCTGTGGAAAGAGATAGAGGGAGGAAGAGATTGGCAGAGGCTGGGAACGAAGTCGATCGAGGGCGGCTCGGGGGGAAATGGTTGGACGATGTGCAAGCGCTGATATTGATGTGTAATACGTGTACCTTGTGATTGTTGTAGTGCAATTGTTTAAAGGAGGGAATCAATCAATGGCATTTTTAAAAATGCGTAATCTTATACCTTCTTCTTTCAATCTTATTGAAGTATGTAAATGTTTAAAGTAGAAACTTTTCTTAAAAAATTTATTTTGTTCTTGAACCAAGTAAATAATACTATAAGTAATTTAACAACCGCGTCATACGCATTATTTCAACATAACCGTTAAACTCAGAATGTACTGTCTCTTAAATTTCACTAGTTTACACGAATACATTTTAAAAATATTTATACCACTCTAACCTCAAAATCACAACTTTGGTATGATTTTTCGGCGCTCGTGGTATAAAATATCGTATGA
>UXGD01007678.1:0-10566 GCA_900474315.1 Torymus auratus | reverse complement strand
TTCATACAAATCGTGCTTTATTCCCTTTTTAAGACGATTTCTTATGTTAATTAATATTTTCTATATTCGAATAAATATTAAATGCCCAAATTATACTATAAAAAATGAAATTGCAGAGCGTTTTTCATTGATCCGCGGTAATTGCAGCGTCCGCGATAATACCCACATTTACCCTATGTTCAGAGTAATAATAAAATTAGAATAGTTTCATTGTTATCCTGGGACTCAACGGTAGCTGTGCCTAAGATACAGACTATAATTAATATAATAAATAATTCATCAGAGTTGACATCGGAGCGATTAGTTGCGGTTGATTGTTAAATTTATAATAAAGACACATTATTTAGTGAGAGGATGGGGGGAATCGAGCGGGTACACGCACGTGCGCCGATTGTTGTTACAAAACAACAGCATGGCGAAGAAATTAGTGGCGGTTACGGAGTGGACGGAAAAATGCAATTTGGCGGCGGGGACGAGAAGAGGAGGTAAATAGCGCGCACAGTATAGGAGACAACGGCGGCGTATAGAGAGAGAGATAGATAGCAGCCTCGGCAGATTGAATTAATCCAAGTAGGTAATCCAACTTTGAAGTTTGTTCGTCGCCGCGCGCGTACACTCGCGCGCCCGTATGTTGTTGCAGAACTAAGCGCGCCCGTACTCCTCCCTCGTATTGCGCTAATTTCTGTAGTTGTATTTACCCGGAGCGATCGTCAGTCGCGTCGGCGCGTTTCCTACTCCCCTCCTTCGTTCCCTCTATACCTTTTCCCCGGTACAGTACTACGTACTCGCGCGAGAATAAAAATGCGTATAACCCTTATAAATTGAATCCGCGTGTGTTCGGTCTCGGAAGTAAAGAAAATAATAATAATAAAAAAAAAAGAAGCCGGCGGGGAAGGCATCGAAACGAAGGAAAAAGCCGCGAGCTGCACGCGTTATTATTTTTGAAGGGCGAGGAAGCGGGTCATAAAAAGAAAGACGTAGGTACACAGGCGCACGCGCAGCATTGTACACGGAGCGCTCACGTGCGCCAGCCACTATACACGGCTAAAGTGACTTCTGATTTCACATCGCGTGATTCGAGCATTACGACGGACGTATACGTGTACACCTGTGTGTATATGTGTGTATGTGTAGAGCCGGCAGATGGACGTTGCACGAGGTGAGGCCAGGTGTCGGCCTCGCCGGAGGCGTGTACGCGGAGCTCAAGGAAAAAGACGATCGCGAGAACAGCGGGTTAGCGCGCGCACGCGGCGAGACAGAAAGAGAGCAAAGAGAGAGAGAGCGAGAGAGAGAGAGGGACGACGACACCCTTTCGCGTGTCGGCTCTATTAATTCGGCCCGCGTTAATTATAATCAGCGCCGCCCCACGGAGTCTCTCTCTCTCTTTCTCTTCGTTCACCCCTTTTTTCTTCGCTTTTTCTCGACCCCCCTCACCTGTCTATATACCTCTTCTCCAAACATCCACACCCAGAATGGGAGCGTACAACAGTAGTAGTAGTAGTATGTAGTCTGAACACTTTTTCTTTTATCTGCCTTGATTTATAAAGACAAAATGGCGGAACTGATTTACAAAATGGTCGATCACTATCGCGACCGTGCGGGGGCGCGCTCTCCTTTATGCCTATAAATAAAGCGAGGAACGAAAAGAAAGGAGAGAGAGAGAGAGAGCACATATGCATGCGCACAGCATATATGAAATACGCTGCGAGAGCGCGGGAGGAAAGTGAAATTCGAAACTGTAATCAACGGCGTTTTATTCGCAGCGCTGACGCAACGCGCGGCCATTTAATTAGCAAAGTTCCTCGGCCGCCTCGCGCGCGAGACGATTCGTAAAAGAAAGCGAGAGAGAGAGAAAGAGAGTAGCCTCGCGGGACGATTAAGGTTTATGATTGACGAATCGAGAGAGAGAGGGAGGCAAGGGGAAGGCGGCAGAGGCGAAGAAGGAGGTGAGTTGATTTATCGCGAGTGAGGTAGCACACACGTGCGCGCAAAGGGCTTTCGCGACCGAACCCGTTATTGACTATCCGCGCGAGGCGAGGCAGGCGAGGCGAGCTCGAACTGTGTACACGTGTACGTCTAATGCATTGTCAGGCCGCGCCCACGAATCGGAGCCTCATGTTTTATGAAAAAAAAGTGAGAGAGAGAGAGAGAGAGGGTGTAGCGCATACGTACAGGTGTAGGTATATAGACATGTATATAGGGCGCGAAAGGAGGGAAGAAAAATGACGGGCAAAGGAAATAGATATTACCTAACGGAGTTAACAAGCGCGCGTGGCTCGGGGCAGTTGCCCGCGCTTATATATACAGCTCTGTGCTTCTCGCTCGCGCCTCGGCTTACATTAGGGCGCGGCTCTCCGTCGCCGTCGTCGTTGTTGTTTCTCTAAAATCGCGAAATTCTAAAAAAGAAAATCCTACAGCACACGTTGTACTGCGTAATATAGACGCGTACACGCGGCTGTATAACCGCGACACGCCCTGTTTATAACGCGCGGCTATACTATATCCTTCTGAATTTACAATCTCTCAGTCGCTAATTGCGCGATAAGCTCGCAAATCTACGAATCGCGTGAACGATCCATTTTCGTTATTCGACGAAAGTAATAATAAAAGCCGTTCTGCGGCTCGGTATGTATATATATAGTGTATGTGGGTGCGCGAGCCTCGTTTTCCTTCCCTCCCTCGCGCTCTTCTCTACTTGCTCTGGCTTCACGTCAAAATAGTCGCTTTACATAAAACTCGTAAAATTCTTATTCGGAATCACCTCGTAAAATCCATTATTAAAAAGAGATGGCGGCGGCGGGGGCCGCGAGCGAGCGAGCAGCGTATCTCTTTCGTGCCGGCGTATTAAAAAGGTAATCACTGGCAGTCTTATTCATATAATGTCGAGGTCTCTCTCTTATTCATGCGCCCATTGACCGAATTGAGGCAACGGCGGCGGCTGCGGCGGCGGCAACGCCGGAGAATTTCACAGGCGTCTCGCGCGCTCGGAATTACCCTTTCAAGGCGGAATTTTAATAATGAATTACTTAAAATATTATTCTAATTAGAGCGCGAGAGCTAGCGGGCCGGGGGATTATTTCTGTTCGAAGCCCCCGCTCCGCGTGTATAAATTTAACGTCCCGCGGTAATGCACGTCTTAATAATAATGCCTGATTAAAGTGCCCAAAGTATCGCACACCTATATATATATTATTATACGTTATACATCCATATATCCTATGTCGCCCAACGGCGTACAGCTCTCCAAAAATACACACGACCATTAAATACAGCAACGATCTGAATTGGAAAGTAATTTTCCCGCGCGTTATGAGCCCGAACTCTTGAGAGTTGAGGTAGCCACGCGTTAAATAACCCTATATATATATGGATATCGCGCGCACTGCGTCGTATACGCACGTTCAAGGGTCCTCTCGCAGTGTTAACATCATATACGCACACGTCTCTCGCGGGGTGGGCGCAAGCAAGATTTTTCGGACGCTGCTTAATAAGCGCAAACTCGGCCACGTGATGTCTGCAGCGCGTACCTACAAGCCTCGACGGTGCTTTTCGTCACACGCGACGCGGCTTATTACGCGCCCGCGACGCGACAAGCTACTATACACTCTTTCTCGCGCTTTTTTTTCTCACACACACCTTCCTCTCTGCGGGCTTCCTGCCCGCGAAAAGTAGGAAACGCTGTCGAAAGATTAGAACACGGGCCTGTTCGTGTTCGAGTAATGCCGCTCCGGTAATATCTCACCATTAGGCCGTAATCATCCCCTGCACACATCCGAGCGCGCAAGCACGAGGAGAGAGAGAGAGAGAGCATCGCTGCGCCGTACCACCACCGCCGCTCTCTCCCTCTCCCTCTCTCTCTCTCTAATGCCTTATAATTTATAACAGCTCTTCCTCGACGCGCGCCCGCGGAAAATATATCAGAGTTAAAGTTAAAGGCCGCGGCGGCGTCGGCTCGCGCGCGCAAGGAGCCAAATTTATAAATATGGCGTCTAATATCCGCTCTCGCGCCCAGCTTCTCTGCATTTTATTTTCTCGCTTCGCGTTCGCTCGTGCTTTCCCCGATGTGCAAAATCATCTTCGAGAGCGGGAGTAGGGGAAGACGAATAGCTTTTATTTACGGAAAGCCAACAATGAGCTTACCGTTGTTTGTGTGTGTGCTGTGTGCGTTTATTACATTTCATGTCGCGGAGAAAAGTATAATTTTAATCAAGAAATTAGTCCGGCCCCGAGCGCCTGCAGTATATCCTCGTTCTCGCGCCCGCGGGTGTCTATATTATATATATATACGTATATCTGCATAAAGCGCTGGCACAGGAATATAGAGGGCGTAGATTTGTCCCGTATTAAAGTGATGAAAGCCAAATAAAGTACATTGTATTAAAATGATATTAAGCTTTAGACGGGAGAGAAAAAAGAGAGTATAATGTCTTGTCTGAGGCAGGCGAGCTCCGCCTAGGTGCCAAGCTATACAGCCGCCGTCGCTGCTTACACTATCGGCGACGGGGGTAATGAAAAATAAAGTTTGCGGAAAATTTAAACTTGAAATTAATAAAAATTGTCGGTTGGGCGGGAGCGCGCAAAAATTTTAGTTTATTCAAATACACAGTCTGAAACTTTTATATCCTTACTTTTTTAATCAATATTTATATTCCAAAGTTTCACCCTCCCCCTCCCCCCACTCTCCTCCGCACGGTTATGAGTTTTTTCATTATAAAAGTTTTCATTTAACTAAGTAGGTAAAATAAACGGCTCTCATATTCCCTTGCAATGAACATTTTTCAAGAAGTACGCGCACTCTCTCTCTCTCGCACGCATATACTAGAAGAGAAAACCGGCGCGGGTGCTTACACGAAATTAAAAAAATTTAACATCCGAGCGCGATATGTATCTTCAGCTTCTGTATCCACACTGTGATATCGGAACGAGAAGAACAACTTGAGCTAATGATCTCTCCTCAGCTGTATGCGGAATGCCCCACCAATTTTCCCATTTTTTAAATTCCCCCCTCGTGTTTGCCTCTCTCTCTCTCTATCCATCTATCTCCCACGTGCCCGCAAGTTTTTATCAATTCCTGAAACATTTATCAGAGCGCACTTACGACTAAATCGACGCTCTCCTCTCCCTCTCGACGTTTTTAAAAAGCCCATATGCGGGGCCGTGGCGGCGAGCGCACCAGTAGCAATTGAGCTTGCAGTGTGCGGGATCGATCGAGAAATGAAAAATTCGTGAAGCCGCCGCCGCTGCTACTGCTCGCGTATACCCCGTGTAAGCCAGAGTACGACGATGGGCGAGTGCTCGCGGTATAAGGCCGCATAATCGAGCTAGCGAGATGCCTTTTTAATTTCGCTAAAAAATACACAAGCTCGCAAGTCCTCTCCTCGACGGGAATAATAATCCCCATCCCCCATCCTCCGAGCGTGTATGTATATATGCGCGCGCTCAAACGCGCCGCACGTGTACCAGCAAAGCGAAAGAGAGAGAGAGTTGACCCATCCATCCGGCGCATACTTACTTGCAGTAGCGCATATATAGGAGGAAGGAGAGAGAGAGAGAGAGAGGCAGGAAACCAGCGCTGGAAGAATCCGCGCGGGATCATCAGCGTTTTAAAACGCAGCAATTTTTAATCACACGGCGGATGTATACGCTCAGACACACGTTGGTACGTGCACACACGTATATATATACGTGTACACGGTCGAGCGAGAGACGTATGAAAAGGCAGAAACACAGCGAGAGAGAGAGAGGGGGAGAGCGAGGAGAGGGCACTTAGGAGCCGTGCCATACGTACGACATATTAAAAATCGCGGCTGGGGACGCGGGGGTGCGGCGGCGGTGGCAAGTGCCGGGGCGTTCTCTCGCTATCCTTTCCGCAAACACGGAATTATATGTAAGCCGTAAGACATAGACAAAGGGCTGGCCGTTATATGCGCGCTGCAGCGAGTTATATACGTCGTCGTCGGCGCCACTACATCCCCCTACCCTCGTAGCGCTAAGCTTCCGAAGTAGCAGCAGCGGTACAGAGAGCGAGAGCAAGCGGACCTTAAGCCGCATCGACTACCCCCCTTTTTTACTCCGGCAACCTCCGCCCGCTGAACTTCTCTCCTTTTAGCGACGCTCGATGCGCGTCGGTGAAATTATTAACCATTCTTCGTGTCTGTGTTATATATGTAGCGTATGTATGAGGCGAGAGAGAAAGGGAGAGCGCTGCGAAAATACGCGCTAATGTAACAAGAAATGCATTTGCCTGATTAATATGCATTTTATGTGCATATATGCCGCGCCGTCGCCGCGAGTCTGAAGAGTTTTTCTCTCTTTTCTCGCCCGCGCCGACTAAATTATGCCCCTCTCTCACTTCGTCTATAGCTGCGCGCGGCTCTGTTTGTGCCTCATGCGTGCAGCGCGAGTGGCTATAACGAGCCTCCTCAGCCCGCTTTCTTTTATTTTAATAACAATTCACGTACGTATAGACACGGGGCCGATACCGCGAAAATTTTCTAATTCCGGTAACACGACGGATTCCCGCGAACCGCACCCGACATTATATATACAAATCGTGCGGGAATGTTTTTTTTGCGCATAGAAAAACAAGCGGTAGGCATATGGTTGTGTACTTTTTACACGATCGTCGAGCATCAGCCCGTTGTTTAAAGTATAAAAAAAATGAGAAAAAGGAGATCAATAAGCGCGTGCGCCCATACCCGTCGTCGTATTTCATCGTCGTCTTTTCTCCCCCTGCCCCCGCACGCTCAAATGCGATCCGCAAACTCGCCTGCGAGAGAGCCGATCTTTATTTAAACAAGGGATTTCTTGAACGGGCGCGCGCGCGTGGAAAAGAGGGAGAGAGAGGTTAAAAGGAGTTAAAAGTCTGCTGCCGAGTGGCCGCCTTTTTCTGTTGAAATTCAGCGCTTGTTCGATTGCTCGCGCACATCGGCCGGAGAGCGAGCTGCTTTCCGTTAAGCGGCGTTGTCGGTTACTCGAGCATCCGATACTTTGTCGCTATTGGTTATTTTTATTTCTTATATATATCTTCCTCCGGTGATAAGTTGATTGGGGTAACGAGCTTATCGTGAGCTTTTTATGGAGGGGGCGAGAGCAAACAACGTTTTGTAAGCGACGTTATTTATAATGCAAACGAAGATTTGGTTTATTATCATCCTGAGGATAAAAAAATTCATATATGAATTTTAGCTAGCTTAGAAAGCGATAGCTTTTGTCATGCTCACTTTGTAAAGACCAAAGAACACAGTAAATATAGGTAAATTTTGCTGTCTGTGTACAAACAAATCTATATGCACATCTTAAATGCCATTATTGTCTCAAGCTATGTATGATCTATATCAAAAACATCAAACCATAATCCTTAAATCAACAAATTGTTAGGACAAGAGTCGATAAAGAAACCCGCCGCGTGGAGCCAGCAATTACACGTCTTACCTATCCCTGACCACTACCACTTACACCGAACTTTCCAATCGGCCGGGCGAAACTCGCGGCGCAACTCCTCGAGAGACTTTCGACCGACAACGCCGCGGTAATGGTAAACATCCGTGGCCACGTCTCTCTCTCTCTCTCTCCCCTCGTGTATTCGAAATTTTCATATCCATCGCGCGCCGCGGCAGAGAAAAAGTAAAGTTGCTTGTGATATCGCTCGAAGGAGTTGGCAGGGGGTGGGGCGGGAAGGGGGCGCTTAATAGCAGCGAATTATGCTCCCTTTTTCCGCGTCTGTGTTTCGTCGGTTCTTCGCGCGGATGAAAGCAGAAAGAGAGAGGCCGCCACGGAAGGGAAAGAAGCTAACGGGGCGCGGGGGCGCACAAGTTAGACGCGAGAGAGCGGCGGCGGCGGCGGCGGCTGTAGGAGAGAAACTTTTTTCATTTTTATTTCACCTTTTTAAAGTATTCCTGCCAAGAAAAACAGCCATTAGCGAGAGTTTTCGCTTTTCGCGCGAAACTTTTACTCTTTCCCTGCCCCTTCCCCGTTACCCGTAAATTTACGTTGGCCTCACCCTCTCTCTCTCTCTCTCGGCAGCGCGCGTTATAAGGCGGATAGATAGAAGGAGACGAAAGTGAAAAAGCCGAGCGGGAGCGAGCGAGACGGCTGGAAAGTAGGCGAGCCTAAGTTTTGCGCAACTCTTTTCTCTCTCTCTCCCTCTTGCTCGCGTTCGCTTGCTCGCGCCCCCATCCTTCTTCTGCCCCCGTCCCCCCCTCGCCGCCCTTTCCACCGCGTTTTTCATCCGGCCGCCCGCTCGCGCTCGCATTTTTCATCGTCTATAAATTCTTATTTATATGCGACGCCGTGTTTCTTCGCGATTAAGAAAGAAAAGCCGGCGCGAGCGAGCTGCAAAAAGCTACTATATACTGTATATACGTTGATGCCTCTCGTCGCGGATATATACGGCTGGCCGTCACGAGATCGCCGTGGTGCAAAAAAGCCGGAATCAAGCCTCTATCTCTCGTCGATCATAGTTTCTTCCTCGCTCACGTGTAAAAAAATCGGCACTGCGGAAGGGACGCGCTATAAATCGACCGGACAAGATTCCTCCGTCTATATACGCTATACACTCTGCGCGGAGGCTCATTAATACGTGTATATATATACGAGCGGCTGATGCTTTTTACGCTCGCGATTGCCGGCTAAAATAATCCGCTAAACGAGAGAGGCCTATATGCACAGGCGTGACGGAAATAACGTACAGATACATATACACGCGCGTATGTTCGTGCGGGGCTGTGGGTGTGTGTATATATGTATGCATAGAGCGCGGGGCGCTAATAAATCCCACATCTCGCCGCACCCGCCCTTTTCTTACAGCGCATTTACTTCTGTAATGCTATACTGTGCTACGACCGCCACCTCCCGCGCACAATGGAGGCGAGGCCAGTTTGAAAGAGAGTGAGTGAGAGAGAGAGAGACGACTTTCTATATATAAATATATCGTCTTTCAAAATTAATGGCTACTCTAGTTAAAATATATAACAATAATGCTATAGCATGGGCATCTGTTATGTACATAATAGAGGGCATAATTACCGAGTGGAAATATGAATACCCCACATTACCGGCCGCTCTGCCCTTACATAGATATATGTGTGCGCTATAACGTGTGCAACATCCGACGTGGCAAAGAGTTTAATATATAGCCTTAGCTTATGCCTTTTTTCTTAACACATTTGAGGTGCTTCTGGGCCTGCCCTCCGCATATGGTTCCCGTAGAGCGTTGCGATTCCATATCCCCACCCTCCCACACGCGAAATCTTATTATATACGGTTAGCACAGCTGACACATCATACACACATTTCCGGCACGATTGCCTTAGATATAGAGCAACAAGTCGAGTTCAACGTGCCGGAAAAATGGAAAACATTAGCGTTTCGATGATCGGAGCATTTTTATGGGGATGACCTTGTAATCGGGACAATGCTGCAGTCGCAGTTCTAAGGTAGTTGGGGTGACTTTATTTGTCGACTGCGTGCGTGAGTCGTGCAGTTATAGTCCGACGACGCACGCGGCTCGTTACGCACCGCTTTATAGGCCGTCGGGACGGACCGTGTATAATATATATGCCCGGACGCATGTTACGCTGTTGCTGTCTTGCGCATACCTATAATATATAGAGCGCAAGAAATTTTCAATTGCCCGCAGAGGACCGTTATGGAGTATGCACCCATTCAGACTGTCATTCGGGTTTGGTTCCCTTTAAATTTTTCATGATTCTTTTTAAAGTACGTTATGTAAGTAATGGTGTGAGGAGCGAAAGAAAGTTAATGATTAAATCAGCAAAACGAAGTTCACTAATAAACTTGAATTTATTTACATTTCTTATTTCGACATACTTGTGACGCGCGCGTGCATGTGTGCATTGCTCTAAGCGGAGTAGATGTTTACCTATTCCAATTCGGAATGCAAACAAATATTCACCGGACAAATAATTCAAATATTGCATTTACAGAAATAAATTATACGCTGGAAGATCTTTGTAGGTGTTATATGTTAAAATATTGCACGTAGTAAAAAAATTGAGAAATAGCTAATACGTCGTGAAAAAGATATGAATAATAGGTTTAATACAATGATTTCATTGACACGAAAATTAATTGTCTCAAATAAGGATTGCGCTGAATTAATTCCCAATTACTTCATTGAAACAAGTATATTATTAAATCAACAGATATTTAATTGTTTTAACTAAATATTTATTTAAATTGAGGTGTGAGGCGTAAATGAATGTAACCCTGACAAACTTTAGTTTTTTTAACGATAGTATAGAAACATTAATAAAAATCCATACACGGAAGAAAATTTATTTGTCAACTTGACTTTTTTTATAAGAAAATTTATTATTTTTATAGTAGCGCTCGAACACACTCGACATGTGGGATTTTTATTTTTTTACATATAGTTATTTTTAGGCTTTTCGTAGCACATTTTTCTTTTTGAATAATAACTTTCATTATTTTTGTAGCAAGTTTTACTATTTGAAATAGTAATTTTTTAATTATTTTTGTAGGAAATAGGCTGCCATACTGTGATATTTCGTTTCAACGGTCATAAAAATTACTATTTCAAAT
>UXGD01007677.1:0-10567 GCA_900474315.1 Torymus auratus | reverse complement strand
ATCTGAAACTGTGCGCAATTGCACTTAAAAAAAAAAAATTTTTTTGGCACGTTTTTGCCAGTAATGAAGCCCATCAATTGAAAACCAAGATTTGATACACTTTACACTGAAAAACTCCATCAAAAAAGAGAAACAAAGTTGCCAGCTGATGAACACTGCAGAGCAAATTATTAAGTCGCATACAAGCGCGTTTTCCGTCGTTCGACCACTTAACCCATTAACCGCATGCGCGCGCGCTTACGAACTTCGACGGAGGAAAAATTGAATTCAGTGAGCGCGAAGAACCGAATGAAACCCGATTACTAAAGAGGTCGCGAGAGACGCGAAACATGCGACCGAGTTCATCGTGAAAAATTTAGTCTTGAGTGTGCGGTTGCTGAAGTGCGAAAAACCATTTTTGATGTAAATTCTGAAGAATATGTAAGTAGAACAAGTAAGTTTAATGAGACTAAAATTAGAGCGGTAAAAATTGTTGAATTAATAATTAAAAAATTATTGAAAATGACTAATGAACTTTCAAATTACATGTAAATAGTGCAACAAAACTGTTTTAGCTCGCAAATATTTAATTTATTTCGTAATATCTATCAAAATGGTAACATTTACATGAAAAATATTTCAGAAAAAAGACCTTCCAAACAACCATGAGAATATAATCCCCGATCTCTTTAATATTACACCCGCAAAACAAAACCCTATACAATATCTCTTACCAACGCAACCGGAAGGAAAGCCTCACCTCCGCCCTCTCGCCAACTAAAATTAATCAGCACCCCGTAATTACGCATATACGCGAACAGCACACACGCATTAATCGCGCTCGCGAACAACGTTGCGCTCGATAAGATCGCACTGTTGCTGCTACCGCGCGCGACTCTAAAACACTTCCGGTCGCTCATTTTCATAACACTTGCAGCACTGCGTCGTGAAAAATAGCCGGGGAATTTTTCTCAATTGAAAGTGACGAATGGAACGCGTACGCGCGCGACTTGGCCATTTTTCAAACTGCGCGCCCGAGGTATTTTTCTCTCGAAGGGGGAAAAAGAGGGAGGAAGCATTAATTGTTGTAGCTTCTACGTTGCTTGAGGGATGAAATTTCTCCGCCGCAATGCCTCGGTCTAATCGGTTTAGTTAATTTTTCTGGTCTGGTTGTGGCAGAGGTGAAGTTTACAGGTATCACGAGTTTACAGGACCATCATCAGTTTATTACAGAGCATTGCGATCCATTATCTCGTTCTGTAAATTGAATTTGTGAAAATTATGATGGATTCTATAGAGGAGAAAAGGAACTGTGTTCTCCATTTTATTATATTATCATTATTTTTATTACTAGAGATACTATAGATTTTTTATATGAACAGATGAACGTTATTATACTCTTGATAAAATGATTTCTGTCAAGAACAAAACTTTTACCTTTCTATTCATTATTACATTCCCATCTCTCTTTTAACATTCCAATGTCTACTGAAATACCTAAAAAGCGACATTCCTCTAATAACAGACCCACAATCGCGAATTAAGCAACATTGTCATCTCGGATAAACCTTAATGCTTCTAAGTATCAGCCATTCCGCCGGCGTAACGTTTCTATCAGCCATCATAATTAAACTACCATCTCCCGCAAAAACTCCTCCAGCATAAAAGAAAAACCGACATCGAGTAAGGCACACCACCACTCGCGCGCAATAACGAGTTTTTAGAAACAATCAGCCGCGCTGCACCGAGAATCTCGATTTACGTTTCGAACGCTGATTAAAATCTCGGAAGCCCGGTAGCTATACACCGCCCCGCAAGAAATGACAATAAAACGTTCGCGAGCGCGTGGAAAATCTCGTTCTCGAATATAGGTGTATCGGAGCCGTTTCTTTTTTTTTTGTTCACTCTTGCGCGCGTTTTTGCCACCAATTAACGTTCGTTAATTACGCGCTTCCGAAGCTATACCGAGCCTCATTTGCCGTATTAGTATTGAAAAGCGCGTGCGTTGCCGCCGTGCGTAATTTGCCGCAACTTCGCGAAATTGCGGTTATACAAGGGTGTTTTCCGTTTCGCGCGCCCTTCGGTAATTAGCGATTTTCTCTGTACCCCCCGTCCCACCCGTCATTGTTGTTCATTACGGTGGCGGAACGAACCTAAGGGGGGAAAAAATCGCCGTAAAGTGTGACTTATGAAAATGAAAATTCCTGCGCGCGCTTTTCCTTTTGCGCGGCGAGAATTTTTGTTGTCGGCTGTCGAACGAGGCGGGAGCTAGTAAATATGTAATTTTAATGCACGGTTATATTTAGGGTGTTGTTTTTTATCGTCTTAGCGGTTGCGCGAGAGGTGTGGAACTCGATTTTCCTGATGAATTGACGCTCATGAGCGAAATTGCTGAGTTATGAAGCCGATAACGAAATCTCAATCGCTCGGCAATTAATTCAATTTCGCCGACAAATTGGCGCTTTAAGCGCTGCATATTTTACGCGCGTGTACGCACGCGAAAGTATTATGAAATTCAAACAGTTTAGTAATTTAAATTATGTTTAGCGGCATTAACATTCTTTAGTTCAATGAAACAGGTTTTTAACTACTATAAGGCATCAGTAGATAAATCGAAATTTTTCGCTGTGAAAGATTACGAGATTATTAACGATCTGCGAAAAAATCGAATATAATGGAATTAAGTTGTTGTAACAAGACGAATATCTTATTACAGCTTCTCTAACTAAAGTGTTATCTTCGATAGTAACACTGATTAACGTAGCACCTATTGTGTTATTGTTATCGTTACTCATCATCGTTCCAGTTATTAATATTCACTTTAAAAGCCAATAACATTAATGGCTTTAAAAGCGCACAAACTCCCAATATACATAAAAAAAAGAGAATTACCTACCGAAAATACTTTTTTAACGATCTCATTCCACGTTATTACACCATCAACAAACTTGAAATTTCTCCGTTGTATCTCCACCTCCTATCCAAAACATCTCGGATTACCATTACATAATCGCTCGTTCCCAATCCCGTGCATATCTATACCCACCACCTACACATATCCACATATACACAAGACATCACGCTCGCACCGTGCGGATGCTCGTAAAAACTGCTCGTTTCCCCTACGGTATAATTCCGAAAGCGCGCTTGCGCTTCGTACACATATATATCCTCCATAAACAAGGAAGTGCGCCGTCCCATCCACTTCCACGGGCTGTCGCGAAAAATCTCCATAAGAGCGCAAACACGATCGCGCGACTCGCCGATGTATATGCGCACACACACATTTGCGCGGAATAAAAGACCGTGTGCATGTGTGTGTATAAGAGTAGGCCTTGCTATACAACAATGCTCGCGCGCAACGAGCGAGTGAGAGAGAGAGCGAAAGACTCGCCCGCTATTATTATAATAAATGGTTGCGTGTTGCTTGTCTGTTGCAGAAAAATTGCTGAACAGCGAGGGCCGCGAGCTGCGACGGGCTCTCTTCTCCCTCAAGCAGATCTTTCAGGTGAGTACATATTGTGTTTGTATTGCGGCTGTGCGTGTGAGTGCAGAGTGAGCGTGTATGTGTGTTTATGTACTGCATTCGCCCGCACTCTCTATATATATACAGGTTTCTTTTTGTACAAGCGGTGTCTTGTGCACTCGCTTAGCGAAGATGTGAACGGCTTTTGTTTTAAAAGCCTTTATTTACGCCTGATGTGGGTTTTGAAAATTCTTTCAAAGGGTTATTTTAAAGGTACATTCTTGTGTTTATACGTATTACGTCTGGAAAGAATTGTTAATTAAATTTTTGTGCTAATGATTCGTTTAATTTCGTCGGTGTTTTTACATTTTTTTGTTATCATTCGCAGTAGTATATTATTTAATAAATCAACTTTATCAGATTACCTCAAAAGCTCAGTAGAAAAAGATAACGAGTATACTTTTATGTTTGTTAATTACGCAAAACCAACATGCCACACCAGAGAAACTTTTTTTTTTTTTTAAGGATTATATAATAATACACGTTCAATATAACGTCACGTTTCATTAACGAAAATATTGTTGAGCCGTGATTTGCGAACGTTAGCCAAAAAGTTCAGCCGGTGTCCAAATATTTTTGTTAGCTTTGCAAAGTTTCGTTTAAAAGCACCATTTCACCTGAATTCAGTTCAGTGCTCGGTTTACGAACTGTTGTTCTTCTTCCCTCCCCACCGAGAGACTTTTATTGCCCAATAAAATAGTTCATTATGTACTCAGTTTAAAATCTCGAAAATAGCATATAGCAGCAAGGACGTAAAGATTATTCTTATCTGATATACCCTGTTATAGTTTTCTCCCCGCGCGTAAAAAAAAGAAAGAAAGAAACTTTTTTATAGGCACCAATTTAAAAATTTCCGATTCGCCGGAGAGAGCTTGCGTTTTCAGCTGAAATTCCGAACGACTAATAAACAACTGCCCGAGTTCTATTTAAAAGAGCCGATCTTCCTCGACTTCTTTTTACCACTCGCTTATTTTACCTGCTCGCTCGTTCTTTTTTCTCTCTCTCTTTCTCTCTCTCGTTCTCTCACTTTCTTCTGCAGCAGTTCGCGCTCATTTCTTTCCTCATTTCGCTTATGTTTGCGCAGCCGAGTAAATATTTGCGAGGCGGTTTCAGCGCACCGGCAACTCCATACCAATTTCCTTCGTTTTCCGCGCGCCCGCGCGCGACGTTCGTTCGCGCGAATTCTTTTCTCGTTCCTTTACTACCTTTCTCTCCTTCTCCTCCTCTGCTCTTTTATTGCGTTATATCTTTATTGCGATATCGCTTTGTGTAGCAGTCGACGTCGTTGTCGTGACGATTCGCCGTCTCGATGGGGGAAGAGACGAGCAGGACTGCAGGGGATTTGAGTTTACTGTCGCACGTCCGGCCCGAGATTTTTATAATGATGCAGCTTGACCCAGTTTCGCTTTTTATATTGTATTTTGTTGTCGCTGTATGAGAAATAGGATTGAAGCGAATATTTTCGCAATATTAAAGCAGATGTAATAATAATTTTTACGTGGATTTTGCAAAATCTGATAAATTAGACAAATATTTGTATGATGACAAAGCACAATAGAACGTCTATTTCTGATAGTATTTAGTCAATTGTTGTTATTTGATTCTGAAAAAAGTTAATTTGCATAAAATGATTAAATAAATAGATTTTTAAATGTTTCAACTTTAATTAGAGATTACAATTTGTTCGAAATAAAATCACGTACAAGTTATGAACTCGAGACTGATTAAAACACGTACAAATGAAGAACAAAGATTAAACGGCATGTACATTTTAATGTCTTCCTTTATTACAATGATTGAGTGAGACGTATGTGCGGCGAGGAAATTAACAAGCCCTCATGACATCTCGTGAGGAAACAAGATTTATTCGCGACGCATTGCGATCAAAACGTTGAACAAAATGCTACTCGCGTGTTCTATTTTTGGATCTCCATTCAAGCGCAGCTATAAATATTGTCCGTGCATGATGCAACTATTTTAGCATTATTTTTTTGTCATTTTTTATACGCGGTTGAATAAAATTTTAATTCAAATAAGCGGTTTCTTTATTACGGTATTTTCCTGCATTTAAAAACGATCACTACGAGGAAAGTCGCACTTTAACTGTTCCATTCAACAATTTACTACTTTCTTCACTCTTCTCGCGATACACAAATGCAACTTTAATATTCACTGAACCAAGCCGCTAAAAAACACCCCAAAATTCCGTAACAACGACATTAACGCCTGGCACAGGACTCTCCTCACACGCCGAAGGAAAAAAAGCCAATTGACGAGCCAAGAGGGAATCAGCGACGCGTTCGCGCGATTCGCGAACACGAGAGAGAAGAGTAGAGAATACAATAACAAAAAAAAAAAACAAAGAAATCGTTAGGAGCGCTGCCAAACGTATAGTACCCGCTCGTGTTCTCCCCGCTACCGCGTTTATTTCGAGCATTCGACGACGTGACTCGCGTCGTCTTATCGCCGCAGGAATTGGTTCAAGGACGGTAGGCGCGCGCCATTAGAGAACGCGAGCGTGTCTGTATATGCGTTTACGGAATGAACCCTTTTCGCCGTTTTGTTCGCATTGTGCGCGCTTATTGCTCTCCGTTATTGTAAAGTCGGGTTCTTTGTGATCTGGTATATTGTCGGCCCCGGCACGTGAGAGGACGTAATGGAGAAGAAGTAGGTCTGTTACGAGAAGAGTATAGGTTATCTGTTTTCTGGTTATGAATTTTTAAACGAAAAAAAAGAGATAATGGAGTTAGGATGAGATCATGTCACAAAATATGCGTAAAAAAACATGTTTAATTTTCTCAACGAGCAAATACACACATACACCGCGGTGTGTCCCATAAATCTCGAGTAGCCGAATCGCTTAATCATATCGGGACGCGCGTGTATTTCGACGCGAAAAAAAAATCGTCTCGCGCGGCTTTTAAAAACCTCTTGTTAAAAAGTATGTATATATACACCTTCCGCGAAAGAATCACGCGAAGGGGCCATTAATTCACGCTCCCGTTTCCCCGCCCAGCCCGACGAGTATAAGTGAGTAACTAAAACGCTCATTACCATGCGCTCACATGCTCCTCGACGAACTTATCTCGTCTTCTCCCCCTCCCACCGTCCTTCTCCTCCATGCCTCTCCTTGCAATTTTCTTATCGGCTGCTCGCTATCTTGGAAGCAAGTACACGCGTCGTTGACCGCTTATCCTTCGCCGTGGGGTTTTGGTTTTTGGTGTATAAGGTGGCCCCGGGCACCGGTGTGTATATATGTATTTCCTCGTGGTTCGCGAAATTAATTTGGATCGATGAACGGTCCCCAGAAGAAGTTAGATACGGGAGGGACAAATTGCGGTAATGGCCGTGGTGTGCAAGAACGGGACCAAGATTATCGAAATATATATAACTTGCGATTCGTTATTTTAATTTTGTTTTGGGATTATGAAATGAGTTATTGAATACAAAAAGTATTTACTTACAGTACAGTGATTACACAGTATTTCTTAATAATTGTAGCAAAAGTATATACTAAACGCTAAAATTCTTTAATTCCATTCTTTTATTATATCCCTCCGCATCTTACAATAACATTATCACACATCTCGTTTCCTTTAATTCACTCACACTCCACCGCGCTCCAACACGCCTCAAATAATTAAACCCCAAAGATCTCTGATCTTCAGTACTCCAGATACACACACACTCTCACTCCCTTTATTGCGTAAAGCCATCCTCTTACTCCTCCCAATCAAACTTGCCGGATTTTCCATTATGCACCCGACGCTCTCGTGTGCGCGACTTTCCCGCGATACCTACCTACGCGCAGCCGTAACTAATTCCATTTGCCACGAACGCGTTCGCTCGCTCGCGAGAGAGTTTGTCTGCTCCGCGAGGCTTAGAATTGCTGTCTAGCGGAAACGGCGCGACTACTATGTGTGCGCGCGTGCACAGCCTATGCGGTAGCATGTAGGATTTAGCTAGGGCTTTAAGCGCTTCGACGTTTTTGCGGTCGCGGGAGCTTTCGAGAGAGGAAGTTCGGCTGGAGTACTAGTAGTAGTAGTAGTAGTTCTTTTTTGCGCGAGGTGGAAGTGGAGTGGGCCAGTGGGGGATTGGTTTCGATTGTGGTTCAAGTACTTGGCGGGATTTAGTATTTGATGATTATATGGAGCGTGGTAAATTTAACATTTGGAGGTTGTTTAATTTTGGTGAAGTATTACGAGAGAGAAATAAAGCTTTGTTTGCCTGCTGTATTGTTTTGAATTTTAAAAAGTCATATTAAACAAAAAATTAAACAGTTTATTAGTTGATAATTGTCAGTTATACTTATGTCAACGCAAACAATGAATAATTGGTACAACAATCCTGCAAAAATCCAAAACCATTTTTCGATAAACAGATCACTCCACATCAGGTTTTCCCCCTCATCCTTTTATCCACCTCGGATACACCTATCCAATCTCGCCACCCAAACACACGCACCGGCAAATCGAAAGGCCAGCTATTTGACCCACAACCATAACCCCGCCGACCTCCAATATACGCTCGTAAATCTGGACCGCGGAATCGAACTTGCGGAACCGAATCGATTACACACTATGCCGCTGTGTAACATCAAGCCCTGCGGGGTTCACCCCTCAGGAACTCGGCGCAAAGTTTTTGGAGGGTTTCGCGACGTTTGATATGAATTCCGCGGGCGCTAATTAATAATGTAGAGAGTGGGGAGGGGAGAGAATTTTAGTTTAGCTCGGCGGAGAGAACGATGATTTAGTACTGAGTGTGCGGCGGCCAGACCGCAGCTATTATGATAAGAGCTTCCTGCGCGTTAACTGATGGATGGGAGTTTTTGGAGAGTGTGTGGCAAGGGAGGAGTATAGTGCCGAGATTGATTTCATTGAGAATTGGGGCTGAAACTGTTTGGATTTTCGTTGAATTAGTGTGGGAAAGTGGCGTTCGGTGGGTTTTAGTAATTTGCATATTAATATATATATGAGGCTTTGTTGTATGTTTTATATGATTAATGATTCCGAGCCACATGCAATCAAATTTATAGAAGAACTAATTGGAAAAGCTAAAATATTGATTGAAATTTCTCTTTTTTATTTTATTTGTATGAAATGTAGTTTGAAATAATTAAAATCCATGTTCTAGTCAGATTTTCATTATACAAAAGATTTAAGCATTAATTTTAACAGATTTTATTTAAACAAGAAAAGGCCATTAGTTAACATAAGTTAATGAGAGTTAACTTCTCTGCAAACTCAAACAACCAAACGAAAATCAATCTCGCCACAAACAAAAGAAAAAACTCTGTCAATACCAGAAAAGTGCCAACTAAATAATAAAAACAAACCACAATAACCCTCCCCCCAAAACTTTCCCATCCACCCTTCTTCCCAAAACAAAAACTTTTCTCCCGCTCCGCATCCTCCCAAACGGCCTGTCTAACAATGGTCATCTCCTCCCACGCGGAAAAGCCAAAGTTCATACAGTACATATATCCACGCGTAAGCCAAAAGAAAAACTCACCCCGACAACGTATACTACAACGCTGTGCCTGCTTTATCTTGTTTCAGGAGGACAAGGACCTGGTGCACGAGTTCGTGCAGAATGACGGACTGGCGTGTCTCATCAAGGTCGGCAGCGAGGCCGACCAGAATTACCAAAATTACATACTTCGCGGTGAGTAGAGTATAGATATATACACGCATACATACATGTATACATTGATGCGGAGTCTATGAGAGCCCGATTTATCGATGGGATGGAATTACCCAGAGGGTGAGCAGCTCGCTCGGGCGCCGCCTCTCGATCGCGGGATCGAGAGGAGAGTGATCCTCCCCCGACCGCCTCCTCGTACCATTAGCGTCGGGACTTTTTTTTAGGTCTATTCTTGGTCGGGTGGAAGGAAGGTGTGTGTGTAGTTGAGACCCTTAGGAATTTGCGTTTTTTTTGCAGAGGGGCTCGCGCGTTTGTGAAATTTATAGAGGAGGTGGGCTTTTCGAGCGATTAATTTGATGAGATAAAATAGCTGTTTTGAAAAGTGAGCTGAAGTTTTGGTTAGTTCTCAAGTTGGTTATGTAGATGGTGAGGATATAGTCGCGAAAATAGGACATTTTGTTATTGTAATGCATTAAAAGCTGTATGAAATTATAAATTATTTAGGAATTTTGTATAACGTACTATTATAGTATGGTTACATGTGTGATTAATAAAACGATACCACTTTAATTTACAAGAACGTGATACCTTGAATAATCAGTTGTAATAGTAATTTTACTTTCTTGTAATTAAGAACGTGCTTCATATTATTCACCCTAGCTCGCATAATTATGGCTTTCAAATTTAAAATATCTAGACTAGGGCTGCACGAGAGTAAGACAATATATAATATATCTGTAATTATTGTCTCGCTCTTGGAAATTTTTGAAAATTTCTCTCTTGTCTTGGTTTTTTCTGTCAATATGAAAAGTATTATTGTCTTGTCTTGAAATTCTTGATGATATTAGAGTTACCCAGACGTGCAACAAAAAGCGAGTCGATTGTTTAAAAAATTAGAGGTCCATGTAGAGGAGGAAGGTAATTTGCTCTCCTGGATATTTCAGTTTCAGATCTTTTTAAATGTCCTTAAATTTAAGAAACTTTCAAGTTACAAATATTACTGAACTTTTAGAATAATGTAACGGAATTAATTTAATATACAAATACAGTAAGTTTAATACCAAAATATTGAAATTTCAAATGTAATAGAAGTTTAAGCATTTTAATTGAAATCGAATACAGATAATATAAAACGAATTAATGTACAAGTATATGACAGTTTTTAGTAAAATTATAATAAAAATTTAAGATACCTATGCAAATGATATTTAAATTTAAAAACAATGAAACTAAAAATAATTTCATACACCTACACTGATAGAAAGAAATATTTGATACAAATGCCGGATTCATTTGAATGTCGAATTTTTCAAGTGTTTGACCTAAATGAATAATTCTTAACAGTTTCAAAATATTCGTTAACAGTTAATGCGCGATCGCTTTTTGTCACAAGCGTTACTTTTACCAAATGATCCATTC
>UXGD01007676.1:0-10568 GCA_900474315.1 Torymus auratus | reverse complement strand
AGCGCATTTACCCGTAGCTCCTCAATAAATAGCTAATTTAATTTAATTTAATTTAATAAATTTTTTAGAAAAAATATTCCATTTTTTTCTTGATTAATGTTTTCCTTTTCCCATCCATCACATTTAATATAACAACAATTAAATAAAATACAGTGAAATTTATTACAGTAATGTAAACAGCATGTTATTACATTTTAATTTACCACTCTAAATAACTTTGTGCTCCGACAGCTCGGTTCCAACTCAGCGCGGTGCGTAAGATAGTTACTACCGCTTAGGAAGGTTACAACTCTGCTCAGCATGTAAAAGCTTTGAAAAATGTCTTATAATTAAATTACATAAACACTCTATCTCATTATAGAAGTCCTCAACTGCACTTTTACAAATAAAATTAAATTGAATAACGATAGATCGTTCTATATATCTGTGGCTTCCAAGAATAACGACTTAACTGCATTTTTGTCAAAATTGAGTTAGCACCGAAATTTATGCCTTCCAACTACTCTTTTTCATGTAGACTTGATCCGGAAATCGAAAACGCGTTCAAAGAACAAATATCAGCTAAGTGCATAACCACTGTGCTTAAATGCAACTGTGCCCGGAAAAAACACTTGCAGAACGACGTATCTCGGCGCCGCTCGGCGCGCGGACGAAGAACAATGTATCTCGACACGCGGACGAAGACCGACGTATCTCGGCGCGAGGACACTAACAAAAATTTTAGGCTATAGAAACCGCGTAGTTTTGATCTGCTGTACTAGCACTAATTATACTGTTCATCTACGATTATACAGACGGCGGAAGCAGCTATTTATATGTATAATGTATCAGCACTATTGGTCAGATGCGGTAAATGTATTTGTACAGCTCTGACAACGGTATGTTTTAGTTCTGCCGCCTGTATTTGTTTGTTGACAACCTCACCTATAACTTAAAAAAGTCAAAATCCGCTTTTGCTTATTTCACCTGCCTTGCTTATCAATCGAGATTATTTTAATGAGAAATATGTACGTATGTCGAATTAGAACCTATTTAATGCTTCGACAAAAGAACTCTATACATTAGTGCTTTCAGTGCATCTTGTACGGCTCTCAAAGCTGTACGACTACAGTTACTGTACCTAAAAAATTGAACTAAAATAAAATCATCCCATCTCGGCTCGGCGCGTAAGAATATCCCATCTCGGCTCGGCGCGTAAGAACGTCCCACACTGAAAAAAAAGTTTATGAAATCTAACGATATATTTGTTCCTACAGCAATAAAAGTATTGTTGTCCGATACGGTATAGCTGTGACAACTTACTTGTATTGCTCTACGATGGTTTCAGTCCTAGAAAGATTCAGTGTACTAAATCTAGCGATAATATCTTACCGTGAGGCTACTTATGATCATAAAATATTTTTTACTTTAATCTTAAATATATTTTTAAATGAAATTTACTCATGGTGATGCTTATAACTTTAATATAAGTGCAATTCAGAATAAATTCAGGAAATAGGTAAAGGTTATCTCCATTGTCATTATGTGTGGTATCCATAGCTACGAGTGTGACTATAGCGGCCAAAAGTATTTGCGTGGCAACCATAACTTTTGTCAATTTGAAGCACGGATATTGCTCTCACAACTAAACTCAGATTAGCCTCTGAGAGCAATACTTTTTTTGGAAATATAGTTAAACATTTGTCTCTTGTGACTTACGATATTTTTCTTACAACATCACCCCGTATTGTCAACTTGGTATTACTGTACGCAAAATACTTTTACTCCCTCGGTGCATAATCTACTATTTTTCAGTGTACAGAAAAATGTTAGAATGGAGACAAAAACCACAGTTACTTACTAGGAGAGGCTACGAACTCCAGATCACGGATTCGGCTAAAACTTTAAGATACGTTTTTGGATGTAGAAATATGAAGAAAGATGCAATATTAGATTCTAAGGCTGAAAAAAACTAAAGTTATGCGCATTTTAGCTTTATTTTGACAAAAATCTTGAAAAAAGTCTCTTCTTAAAACGGTAACCATTTAACTCTAGCGAGTCTTAAATATAATTTCAAAAATAAAAAATAAAAAATGAGCTTTCATTTGCTTTTTTAAGAATTACAAAATGTTGATTCCTTCCAAAGTTATGAAAGTTTAAAATTGAGCAACGAAAGTGTATCAAAATATACCAGCAGTTGAACAGTTTGATTTTAGGGATTAACAGTGTATTTCCGATGCTCAATTTAACACTTTCATAACTTTGGAAGGAATCAACATTTCTTAATTCTTAAAAAAGCAAATCAAAGCTCGTTTTCTCTAGTTTCATTTTCTCTACTTCAAATGATATTTAAGACTGTCCAAAGTTAAATAGTTGCCGTTATAAGAAAAGGTTTTTATAAAGATTTTTTCAAAATAAAGCTAAAAAGGCGCAGAACTTTAGTTTTTTTGAGTGATAGAGTCTAATATTGCAGCTTTCTTCATATTTCTACATCCGAAAACATATTTCAAAGTTTGAGCCGAATCCGTGATCCGTATTTCGTAGCCTCTCCTAGTAAGTTGTTTTCAGTGCAAAGTCGGATATATAGTGGTGCAGAATATGTGAATATACAAGTAATTTTTTTCTTTAAAAATAGTGAAATTGGATTTTCATTATTAAATATTACTGTATATATCGACTATTCTGTGAGAGCGTTCAACTTCGCACCGAATAACATTTGGAGAGTATGTAAGATGAATTGAGCTGTAACCCTTATTTTGATCCTTATACAATGTGTCTCGTTTAGATAATGAAGACAGCTATATACAAGCAAGCCTTTAAACGTTACTCCTGTCGTCTCGGACTGTCCACAAGTCTGAGCGACAAACACGTCACTGACGTGCCTGGGGGCAAGATTAATCGCACGAGGGTTGAGGGAGGAGGAGGGGGTCTACGTCAGCGGGGAGCACCACACAACAGTCGCCGCGGCGACGACAGTCCATTTTCGCCGGTCGCCGTGGAGTATTATAAGAGTGTCGCGTGAAAAGGGATGGGAGAAATCATGGAACTTTCGAGCTACACTCACACGCACGCCTCGCCGATCTAGCAGCTCTCTGGTCTTATTTGGGCTGCCAGTATAGCTATAGTATAACTGTATATGTATGGACGTGTATACATCGGCCGATGGCCCTCGCATGGATCAGTTTTTGTCCCGCGTCCGCTGACTTTGATTGATGGAAGCGATTTTTTCGACGAGACGAGAGGTCATAAGTCACGACTGTTTTCAAGGCGTATTTCGACCACGAGGGCATTTCTCCGGGTTCGTCGTGCTTTTTTCGATGTCTTTAGCGCACTGTGAACACGATGTTTCAACGTAATGCGAGTTGCGTTATAAGAGACTTTACAAAGATACATACAAAGAGGATTCTTTGAGTGATACATCTAAAGGAAGGACACAACTTGATATAAGAATAATTTTTTTCGTAATAAATGAGATTTATAATCCACATCTTATACAAAGATAAATTTGATGCCATTCAGATTATTTAATAATTATTTATTGGGAATCATTCTATATATCGGACTGCATTAGAATATGATGCATTACGGATTTGGTAACAAATTTCCACTAATATATTACTTTTAGTAATGGATGGAATATTAGGAAATTCGGTTTGTTAATTTTTTTTTTTTTTAACTTTTAGATAGACAAAGACTGTAAATATGAGAAAATATGCCTTTCATATACTTTTACATTTTAAATGGGTTTCTACATTTTTTTAAGCCAACATTATACATTTGACACCCAGTATTTTACAAATAAACATATAGAAAATTGTAAATATAAATTTATAAAAAAAAAAGTATAGCTGGTTTCTGTCCATATGTTAGCTAATAATTGGCTAGTTTTCTTTTTATTTCTACCTGGTAAAGTATTAAAATATACGTCAATAAGAAAATTTATATAGTTTTTTTTTTATTTTCACTAAATTTTAGTAAAATTTCATTTAGAATGATTAATAAATGCCATTTTACGAAAATTTAACATTTCTGTATTTGAAATGAGGTAGGCATTGTATTTCTATAACGCACAACTTATAATTTTAGAATGAACTAAAATCGATAGAAAGCTGAGCCGTTGTCAATATGCACATAACGATATCGATGATTATAAGTAATATCAGGCTAGGCCGGTGTAAATAGCATTATGAGGTCATATCGCATAGAGCCGGCGAAAGCACCAGACTTGCAGGTCCCAGTATGGACTATCAAAAGGAGATCGCCCATTATTAACGGGAACAGTAGGTAAGTTACAAACCACAGTACTTGATTAGACAAAGAAGGAAATACTTGAAAAATTTGATTGTTAATGAAAATTCTTATCTAACTTTAAAAGTTTTTGATTTTGATTAAACATAAATTCTATATATTACTCCATTGAATTTCGGATAATATGCAATACTATGCAACTAATTAAGAACAAATATATCTATTTTTATTTGGTTTGATCATTATCGGCGTTTTGTGTTTGAATATAATACGGAGAGTAATTTACTATAGTGACATTAAATAATTTCAAAAAAGCTTTTCCTCGTGCTATATAGATATTTCATCCGTAGTTTTAGTACATATTATGTTTGACACTAAGTAAAATTGAACTTTTGCTAACTACTTTTTTCCATTAGACTATGTTTGATATAGAGAAGATAGCGGTTTCGTTGTGTCATTAAGCAGTTTTGGGAAATTTTCTATCATTTCGGGCAACAATTACATACAAGTAATTTATTACCGCATCCATTTGATTTTTGTTCCTCTTTTATAGTAATTAGGTCAGCTACATGTACTCATATACCAGAATATCTGATAAATCATTTTGGGGTATTTATAATTTTTAAAATAATTTCATCAAAGAGAAAATTAACGTTCACGTTTAAATTATAATAATTTTACAATAAATCACTAATTACATAAATAATAATTAAGCTACAACTCTATTGTATTTATTTCAAATTTAAATATAAACATATTTTAACATATTGTCTGAAATATCTTTAATTAATATAACATAAGATAAAGTATTTAAATTTATTAGTAATCTATGAAGCGAATATTTAATGTATCAATGACAAGTAAAAACTTAAAGTAACAAATACTGTGAACGACGGAAATGTTAGAGAAGCAATTATTTCTCATTCAACGAGGCGGGCGTTACATCGCAATTTCCCAGCGGCAAACAAGCAAACGAGTGAAAAATAAGAGGGACTAAAGAAAAGAAAAATACCATTGAAGCTTGAACAAACGTCGACTCAAGGATTATATGCGCGCAGCACGTGGGGCATTAAACGAGCTTTCGCCATGCGCACCGCTAGCTTCCCACCCCTACCCTCCTTCTTCAAGTTGCCGCGCCAAACTTATTGAATTTTCGCTATTTACCGAACCTCTCTCTCTCTCTATCTATCTATCTATCTCTGTCTCACTCTCTCACGCTCTCACTTCGCGAGCGATCAAAGCGTAGATTCGCGAATAACGAGTTTATCTAGCGCGCGGAGGCGACTATGCAATCGCGTGTGCAGCTCGCGCGCGCGCTTCGATCGGTCTGCGAGCGGCTCAGCGCAGGCCTCGCGCGGAAAAACCCTCTGGATTTTCATAAGGCGCCGACGCCTCGGTGATTCATGGGACCGCTCGCCACGCGCGTATGAGCTTAATGGCCCGAGCCAGTATTTTTGATCGATTCCCGGCAGTTGCGAGCTCGCGAAACGCGAGATAAAAATGCGACGCTGAACCAGAGGGCAGATGCAAGCACGTCGCGGGAAGGAAAATTGCCGAGTGAAATGAGTTGAAGTACACGCGCGGATGTCGCAATTGCATTTCAGATCGACGAAGGTCACCGAGTCGCCCAAGCGCGGAAGATACGAATCCTTGAAAATGGACTCGATGCCAGTTGATGGTGAGTGCCGTAATCAAATCCTCTATAATACCACCTCCGGCAACGTTTTTAGACTTTTAACTTTGAATTTTAAGCCCATGAAAAATCTTTAGATCTTATAAGAATTGAAAATAATTTAATACTATTTTTCATAATGATTAATTAAGTGTCAAATTATTTGATTGAATCTAAATACAAATGAATGGTGTTCAATTTGGAATGTCAATAAAGCTTTGAAACAAAGAAGAAAAGCCTTGTAGTTCGGGAATTGCTCCTCTTGAGAGATCAAAGCCCCGGGCAGCCAATAATCTAAGAATTTTTCTTTGAAGTATCGAGACCAAGCGCTTCGAATTCCGGCGCCAATCTCGTCGAGAGCACGAGGAGCTTTCACTGTGCCCTCAGGCCCATCATCATTCTGGCCCAGATTTTTGCCGTTTTTCCAGTCAGTGGTGTCAGGTCAACCAACGCAACTGAATTAAAGTTCGAAAAATTATTTATATTTCTATATCACATACGTTTTCGAGAGTACATTAAAAGTTTGTCTATATTTTTAAAGCTTAACACATAGCATTCCTTTTTGATTACGTTCAATATTTTTCCTAAATATCTTTTAATGTACTCTCTTTCTATATTTAATATTAATTTAATATTGCAAAAATTTAATCATTTAATACGTAACGTATTTTAATGTAAAATGTTTTTACTAGATTTACATGGCGAAGTTTGAAGATCGTCTATTGTTGCTTATCAACTATAGGATCAATAATTCTTACATTATTTAGTATCCACCGATTAGCAACCACTACCATTTCTTCTAATAAAACGAGTGAGTATTTAAAAAGCAATTAAGTATTTGTATGCTATGCACTTTTCAAATATACTTAATAACTTTATGGCTATTATCATTATGTATACCCTGCTACAGAAACCATTTTTCCATGATTCGTCCGAAATTGGAAATGTTTTCTGGTTAGTGAAAGTATGAAAATAAAACGATGATACATTAAATGACCATTTTCTAAATAGGTACATTCCAATTAGTTTCATAATCTATGAAACAAAATCATTTTTTTAAATGTCACATTTAAGCTGATTTCAATGATTTGTACGGATTTACTGCACTAAAACGAATAATTTTGACATTCCAAAATTCTTATCATAACATAATGATAATAACATTTTTATTCGTTAAGAATGTTTCGGAAATAATCACAAGTTAAGAATAAACGATAAAATTAATTATGATACGAGCAAATTAACCCGAGCAGAATAAAGTTAGTTTAGTATTTTATAAAACTGATTTTTGTCGCACAAGCACGTTTTTCGCGTTTTTTGACCTATTATGTCCTATTAAAAGTGACCGTGTATAGACCGCAGGGCAATAAAAACTGAACACCGCCCTCTACTCATAAGCTTCGTTTCTTATAAAAAAAAACGAGAAAAACAATATTTGTGTTACAAAAAATATGGTGTGCACCAAGGGCTAAGCGGGCTTTTTGACCTCGTGTGGTTGCAGCAAACTTCACACTCGGTCTAAAAAAACCCACTTTACCCTCGTGGTACACAATATACTATTTTGTGCAAGCTCACATGATTTTATAAACAAATATATAGAATGTTTTTGAAAAATTGGCCAATCGAATCAGAGCTCGAATAAAAGCGTTACATTCAATTGGAGATTTATCCCGTTGGTTCTTTTATAAATGGATTCGAGATTTATCACGTTGGTTCCTTTATAAATGGATGAGATCAGATCATGGTCATCATATCATGGGTGATTGATTACAGATTACGAGTTATAGATAATGGATGATAAGTTATGGGTCATACGTTCTGGATTATGAATTGTGGGAGATGGAGTAGTTATGGGTAATGAGGTTTTGAATGGTAGCTTAACCGCTCCGTCCTCCCAAAAAAGTTTTATTTCGTTCTTTTATAAGGTAAACTCCGAGGTAACTTGACCATATCTTATTCGGCCACACATACACACATATACACTTCCCTCATATAAGTAGCTAAACAATGTGAAAAAATATGACTTATATTATGAATTATTTCAAAAATTTTCGATTCATTTTTCATTTGCTTCGCAAGACTAATTTCATTTTCAGTGTCCAGAATTTTTGTATTTTAATTTATATTTATACATTTATATCAATTTTGCCTTGAACAAAAAAATAAAAAAAATTTTGGATGAAATCGGTCGAATTAACTAAACATGGCGGGGAACAGTCAAAACGCTCCTTTTACAATTTGGCTTCGTATAAAATCAATACTTGCCTTCCGAGCGCATCCGCACTCCTTGATATCACACCTAGAGCGTCCAATTTATTAAGTTTTAATTAAGCAGTTTTTTTAAACATTCTGGCCGAATTACCACGAGTTACCTTATCTAGCCTAAAGCTCCAAAATTCATAAATCATCAGCCGACTCAATGGGTTAATTAGAATAATAAATATTTTAAATGTAACGCACAATTAACGGTTTCAGGAAAAGCACGTCATGGCGGTATATCTTTAATATTGCAATACAGACTCGATTTTTTTTTCGTATTTTCACTGGCTTTGCCTTATCTGCTCTGACGCACCGATGACTTACTTAAATCATTCTGTATTTGACTTTACCGAATAAAAAATTTGTTTGATTAGTTAACATGTATCATAAAATAATTAATATAAAACATCATGACTAACGCGGGTTACAACGTTATCCATTTTCTGCATTGTACATATCTATAGTGTCAAAGTATAATTGAATACTTGACAAATTGAACAATTTTTTCTTTATCAATAATAATGGATATAACAGTTTTTGACAAAAGATTTTTATCGTCTGTACTTTTTGCAAAACTCGATCCGGGAATTTCGAGCAAACCGTTGGACGAGTGTCCGAGCAATTAAAACGATTGAACGCGCCAAGAGGCAGCCGGAATCCCATTGTCAGAGAGAAAGCTAATGCGCACGGGATGCGCCCGGGGATTTTTCAGGCAATCTAGTGTTCTCCTTAACGGCCGGGATAACGACGCTGCTGTTTCTGAAACTGGCGCGCCAGTGGCCGAGCTTCGCCGTCTCCTGGGAGTGCATGGAGCGGGAGCTCGCGGCGCGGCACAACCAACGCCGCGCCAACGCTCTCAATCTTGCATTGAAATTCAAGATCCTCAGCGCCGTCGTCATGATACTCGCGCTCGGTAAGGCAGCATCCCCGAGTGAAGAATCGCAGCTCATTTGCAATTCCGATCCAATAACGACGGGAACACTCGCCTCGCCACGGCTTTCCGCGCGCTAGCCATGTTTTTTCATTATTCTAAAGACGAGCAACTTTTCCGTCTTCGTTAAGCTGTGTGCACGCGATTTTTATAGCGCTCGCAGCACGATATGCTGCATCCAGCGTGTCGGCAAACTTCCCTAATAAGTCATCATTTTATAAATTCGCTCTCGGCGATCTAATTGTAAACTTGCCACTGCTCCAAAAACTTTGCTATAGAATTTGATTTTTCACGCGTTCGTGTGTATATTATTCATCAGCGCAAAATGTTTATTACTTCGTTCTTATACTTTTCTTACTTTCTTAAGTTAACATAATAACAATAAAATTTATTAATTGAATAAGATATCATTCATTTTGGAAGTTAAAGATAAATTTAAATTTTTCGCTGCCATTCATCTCACCATCTTTGACGACATCATTTATTCTTATATTATTAACATAACCAGTATTTTGTTACAATACAGTGGAACACACCTTGTCGATTTTGGCAGGATATGTTAGTGCGGTAGAATGTGCGACCATTCGTGGGGATAGAGACATTTATGCTACGTACTTCGCACTTCAATTTCCACAAGTATGCATAGGAAAAATAATTTAATATTTTCATTCATAAATTTACTTTTTCAAACATCAGTTTCTATCTGTTAGATGTTTACGGATTCCAACTATGCCCTGTGGAAAGGATTAATTGTCCAATTTGTAAATTTCCTTAGTACATTTTCCTGGAATTTCATGGACCTTTTTCTCATTCTAATCAGTGTAGCTCTTACGGACCAGTTTACACAGCTTAATCAAAGGCTGTATGCTATCAGAGGAAAGGTAGTATTTTTTCATTATTAAGTGTGTGCGTGATTTAAATACTAAATTAAAATAGAAGGGAGGATACGTACAGATTAATAATAATTAAATTAATGAAATAAGTACAACATCATTTGAGTAATTGAGTTAGGCCTTAAAGGCGCTAACATACCTTTAAATAATTCCATAAAGGGCACATGGGGACGCTGCACTGACCCCACCGACTTAAAATATCTGTCAGATTAAAAGTAAATTAATGATGTTGAAACAGTGTAAAATAAAAATAAAATATTTTCAAAGCCTCTGTGCTAATTTAGCTATTCCGTGAAATTTTCGTGAGCTATCACAGTGACCCCAAGTGTCCTATATGGATTAGTAAAGTTTTAGTCAGCGTATAAATATATCATGTTACTGGAGAAATGATCTATTAAAAATTACTATAATACATAGTAACGTCGAGACAGGCTTGCAATATAAAATCCGAGTCAGATACATAGAGCCGTTCTCAAGAAATTTCGATTTGAAAATAGTACATTACTATTAGCGAGGGTGGAAAGGCACACGAGACGAGAATCTCTTTCCCGAACATGTATCGTACAGAACTTTTTGATACGACGTG
>UXGD01007675.1:0-10569 GCA_900474315.1 Torymus auratus | reverse complement strand
CGTAAGACATAAAACTAGAAATCAAGAGGAATAATATGGTATAATTTTCAATACGGCGAGCGATATTAATTTCAGAGTCATAGCAACATAAAAAAAAACTCCATGCTATTTGTATATCTATATATAGTCACACCGTGTAAGTGCTATTTATTTAAATATCGTATTGACATCTGTTATCCTACACCGACATTTTTTTTTATTTTAAGAGTAGTGTATAAAGACTCATGAAGGGTTTCCATCATAAATAATACTTTTAAATCACAATTTTTGCGATATTGATGAATTTGAGTTGGAGAACGTCCTTAAACTACCGATTTCTTACTTTATTCACGTTGTATAATGTTCAATTTACAATGCAAATTAGTTACATTCTACTACCTTTCCCCATGCACATTATAACGTTTACTAAAGTGATTGAAAAGTGATAACTATTTGCTTCGCGTGTACACTATTAATGAATGCAAATATATTAAATTCTGCAATCGATTTCAAATCTGTTTTACTTGAAAGATAACAGCAACTGAGTGGACTGTTATTTTACCCACAGATGCACGAGCAGTTGGAAATCAAGAAAACTGTGTTACCGACCGTTCAATGGAAAGCTCACGCTGAAAGCTGTGATTCTTATCGCAGAAGATAAGATGACGATCCGCCCGAGCCGGTAATAATGCAAGCTACTTAAAAACGCAATTTTAAAAATATGATACTAAATTTGAATAACGTTCGCGTCAAGCATATTTGTAACGCGAAATTTCATCGCCCATACATGTCAGCAATATTACACGAGGCGTAAAATATTCGAGCGTCCAAGGAGCAGCAATAAAATTCCAGCCATCCTATCCGAAACCCCCTATAAAACCACGAAACACCTCACCCTCCCTCATCCTCGCATACTTCCTCTCGTCAGCGTCATATAACGAGCGCGCGAATGAGGCTTGCCTGCCCGTCAAACTGGGCCAAAACGACTCGCTCCCTTCCCTCTCTCGGCACTAAAGATTAAAGTCCAGCACCCTATACTTCCTCCGTATATAGCATGCACGCGCGCGCATCTAAGCGCGATATATTTCACGCGGGCGTTGCAGCGCGATAATGTAAAACGCGCGGGCTCGATAAAGCAGGCGAGAACGGCGTCGGCGCGCTTTTATTTGCATTTTCGCGCCGGCATTTGCCTCTCTACTCGGCATACCTACCGCCGTCTGACCGTAGAGGAGGATGATGCGTATGTAAATGCCCGAGAGCCCGCGAGCGATATGAAAATGTTAGCGCGGTGAGGAGGTCTATATATAGCGGCTCGCGTAGACGCCCTTTGCCTGCCGGGAAATTGGTCGATTGGGAATTTATCGCGGTCATGTGTGCAAGGGCGAATGTTATGGTATACGTTGTTGCATTTCAAGTGGTTTCGAGGAAGAAAGTATGCGGTGTAGCGAAGAGGTAAATGCCCCCTTCTATAGACGGTGTCGTTTGTGGGAAGACAGGGTGAGAGGGGGAAGAAGCCTTTTTCGCGAGTCTATGGTATTAGCATGTAATTCGTGATTTATAGTGACGGCTGATTTGCATTTATGAAGTTGTACATTTGTAGTTTATGTTCGCGAGACTGTATATCGCGCGTCTTTTATGGGAGCGAATAAGTGAAATGGGAGGAATGGGGGTGCAAAAAATTCGTATTTTATTGCTGGTATAATATATATTTGCGACAAGTGTATAACGAAAGAATATATTTGGACAAATCTATTTTGCACAGTTTGATTTTATCCGGAGAAAAAGAAAATAGATTTTCAATGTAATATCATAAATATTAGTATGCTTATAATATTTTCCTTTCAATGTTTTATTTTTCATTATGCATGTAGACATAACCTTTTATCCCAACGCACATTTGATACTTTAGGCACCCTACTTCGCATAATCACATAACCTTCACGCGGGACCCTTCAAATTTGCAGATCACGGCATCAGCATCCCTTAAAACCTTTCTCGCCGACGTCCTTAATTTTCGCGCAAACACACAGTCCCCCGCCGGCAACAAAGCTTCTCTCTCTCTTCACTGCCATCCCAAAACGTAAAAAAGGAAAAATCAAATTACACAGCTGAACGTGGAAAACAATGCCTACGCCGCGCGCGCTAAGACCCCCCAGTCCGGAAAAAGACCGAAGACAAAGGGATGGATCCTTTCGTCCTGGCGCGCGCGCGTGGCGAAAGTACGACGAGATAAAATTTCGCCGCGTTCTGTCCTCCGTCGGAAGGGCGCGCACACAGGGACGGGAAGAAGGAGGAGAACGAGATCCTAGCTCCCGGTGATTGCGACCCTTTTTCTCTCTCTCTAGCTCGCCTATACCGTGCGCGCTACCCCCTTTATCTGGTCAAAAAGTGTATAAGAACAATACGCGCGCGGGGGCGGGAGGGAAGGATCTTGCGCGCTCTAGGGGTGAGTTATGTGCAGTCGGGGGTATCTAAACGCGCCGTTCGTGCGGAAAGTACGATTCCACGGAGGAGGAGAGAGTGAGAAAGAGCTCTAGTATAGCGCTGCTGCGTCTTCCTCTATTTTTCCTCGGACGTGCCGGCGCTCGGGGCAAAAAGCGCTCTTTATTCTCGCGAAACTGCAGCGGAATGTTTCGCGGGCTGCGCGGTGTTAAAGTTCGCCGGCCGCGGAATACGAGAGCGAGAGCGGGACGAAGTGCTAATAAAAAGTTGGTCATAACGTTAGGAGGGAGAGAGCGAGAGAGGTGTAGTTGAGGAGGAGGTGCAAGAGGAGGGCTGGCACTAGGCTGAATGCTGCAAGTGCTGGTATATACTCGAGTGGAGAAGGGATTCGTCGCTGATTTACCTGCGTTAAACGGTGATTTGTCGCTTTGCATGTTTCTTGTGTTATGAGCATCTTTTGGTACTTGTTTTTGTATTATTGATATTTGGTTGGGGTTGTTAAAGGGATCAAGTTCTGACAGTGAAATGATATTAAACTTCAAACACACACTTGACTGCAGGTGTGTAGCATATCCATGAAGTAAAATAAATTAAAGGTCAAAGTCTTTCTATTGATTTGAAAATTTAGCTTATCCTCTAATCTCGAAAATAGAAGTAACAGTCTTGCATCACATCAATATTTTATATCATCCACATAACGTGGTTATTTGTAAATTTATCTTACGGTAATAGATAGAGGAAAACGATTATTGTTGTCATAGAATCTATCGTCTATTAAATAATTGTGTTATGATAGTTATTATTGGGCGACCATTAGTACATTATTTCTGTAATATTAAATATTCACGATGTTTTGAAATTCGTGGAGGAATCACCGCTAGCCAACAGATATTAATAATGCCAATAATAATTGTCAGCGCGTATATAAATGAAATGCGGTTATGTGAAAAGCGATCGAACGCATCTATTATACGTATAAACCCGACGCTAATGCTATAATAAATTGATGACAAGCGTAAAACATGTTATGCCTTGTGCATTATCCAATATCGTTACGCGTACCCGCTATACGGAACTGACATCTTCATTGTCGCGAATTCACTGCTATTATTTATCGCGCGCTATATCGCTGAAAATTCGGTTGATATTAAAATATACGTATATCTGCTACTCCTTTTAAGTCAGAGAGATAATAAAAAAATATAAATAATTCTGGTAATTTTCAGCGGTGTGTGTTATATAATGCATATTAATAAATCTGGAAGTAAATTTGTTTGGCCACGTTGTTTATATTCGAATTAGAATAAGTTTTGCATTTTAATGTCTTATTAGTCCCTTGCTTAGATAATCGAGAGAGATGGATTAGCATATTTCTATGCATGTCAAGGAGTTGGTCACCCTGACGTGACGCAATTTTCCACGTGACCAAACTATCCTCGCAGGAGGCCCCCATGGTTCCCGAATTTTCATACTATAATTTATTTGGTATTTTTCAGGAATGCTTAACACGATATTAATTCAACCTGCACGTTCACACGAAGGACTCGAGCTGTAAGTAATTACACGTTTTTTCATCACATTAAAAGCATTGTTCAGGATTGTAGCAAACGAAACCTCAAAAATTTTATTAAAATAATAAGGCACACTAGTATAAAATTAGTTTAATTAGCAAATGCTGTAAGAACTGTATTGGAAGAAAGACTGTAAAAATGTAATTTATTTAAAAAAAAACACTTTATTTTACAAACAATGGCTTCGCTCAACCACACCCTTACAGCTCTCTAAACTCACGAATCATTCACCCGTCCACAAACCACGCAATTCCTACAATAAAGGAAGATCGCAAGACGCGGCGTAAAATAATTAGTCAGAGCCGAAGCCCTTCTCTCCCCTTCCCTCACTCCGACCTTCTCTCAAACCGGACTCAAGCTCTCTCTCTCTCGTTGGCCTAGCACCGGTAGAAAACGCAAATGGCCAGGGCTTAGGAAATTCACGCGCGGCTTTGTGCGCAAAAGCTCCTAATTAACGGAACCGTGACTGCGCTAGAGGGAGAGAGAGAGAGAGAACGGAAGTTCGATCGTCATGCCCGGTACTTCTAGCGGTTTCCGGGACGCGCGCGACAGTTGAAAGTGGGACTCGCCAACTCAATTCGAACTGTACGGGGATAGGAAGGCTGGAGAGGGGATACATTGAGATCAGTTCGCGCGTGTGCATCATCGGAAAGTTCAATGAAGATACCTACTGAGGGCAAGCGTATGCGCGCATTATCTCCTAACTGTAGAGGAACTAATCAATGCTTTGTGTCCGATAAGAGGGAAGAGGAGGAATGAGCCTTTTCGCTATTGAAATATATTGCGAATTACGGGAGTGGATTTGAAAAAGAGCTGAAATGGCTCTGTTGTAGTGTCAAAGGATAGTAAAAGTGCTGGAAATGGAAATAATGCGCTTGGTAACGGATAAAAATAGGCGAAGAATTCTCACAGGTGTAATTATATAAATTCATTTGTCGTTGACTTTCTCGTTATTCGCGTGTTTGGTTCTCAATATTGGACGACGATATAAATTATTCATCATGATTTAGCGGAGACCAGATTTATATAGCTGAAATAACAGATGAAAATTGAGAAAGACGTAGAATAATTCTTATAATAAAATAAGAGCGTAGGAAATAATCTTCAAGAGATTATAAATAACTTGTTCATTATAATTGATAATACCGATGATAACAGAATTACAATTGATCTTCGAAAAATAAAACAAATTTCACACATTCCCAAACAATCGCGTTACGAAAGGTAAACAAACACAATTCACCGCTCGTCCGGTCCTTGCCCAATCCAATGGCAAACAATTACAGTCGCCGCGAAGGGAAGTCGAGCGACGAGCCATTAATTACCAAAATTTATTTCGCCCGACAATTTCGATTCGGTAAACAGACGCGCTGCTGCTACACTGCTGCGTTATACGTGCGGGCTGACGTCACTGCGCGGATTTTCAATGAGCACGCGCGAGCAAGTTTCAAAAGCTCGCGTAAATTCGATGATTTCGACGTGCGGAGAGAGCAGGTGACGCGCTCGCGGAAATACGCGAATATGTGTGCGCGTGGATTTCGGCTCTCTTTTCGTCTTTGCGTGTGCGCGACACGTGCGCGCTTATACGGAATACGAGAAGTTGGCCCTTCCGCTTTTTGTTTCGCCAGTGGGCGGAGAGATGTAGGGATGGGCTTTTTGTTTGCGAGGGAAACCGGGGCTTGGATCTGAAGCGGATTTACGGTCTTGGTTTGGGTATATAGTTTTGATGATTCGTTACGTTTTTTAGTGAGGTAAATGTGGTTGTGACGTGAAGGCACAATTTTAGAAAGGTTTTATGTTCAAAAACTTCTATAACTTTATTGTATATATTGCTTCTGTGCTAAGTATATTTACTTCTCGCGACACGTTTTCTTATTTCAACTTCATATATCAAACTTAGGTAATATACCGTTTTGGTATATAAAAATAGGTTCGGAAGGTAAATTCAGAGTAACACGGGATCATCGAATATAAAAAATGTTCAAACTTATATTTCAAACTTACTTTAAAACAATAAGTAATTAACTTTTATGAATGACTCTGCATTTGTAATAAAATAAATAACCAAACTGAAAAATTTTCCCAAAGACTTTCCTCCACAAAGACCATGCACGATATTAATTTCCACCATCATAACTGCCTCACATTACCGCGTATATTAATTGAAATCCGGTTCCGATTTCACAAAGCCGATACTTACGACTCGCCGATAGCGCGTAAACACGCGGGTTAGTTCGGTTGGCTGGCGGCGGCGGTGGCAACGCACGCGAGGATCTAACGTCCTCTCATCGCATCGCTCGCGAGCCCCGATATCTGCGCCGCCAACTCCCTAATGAGTTTCGCTCGGGCTATATGCGGGCTCCGCTCTCTCTATATCTCTCCCGCGCTATTCGAACGCTCTCCAGTTGGCGCACGCGGTTCCCTCATCCTTTGGGGCTTTTAACCGTTTGGCTTTGTTCCCCTCCCTGGGCGCGCTTTTTATCCTTATCTCTCGCGGGGTAAATATCCCCCGATTGCGCGCGTCGTTGTCGAAACGATCCGCGAGAATTAATGGCGCAGGATCGGCGGAGGGATATTTTATTATTCTTTTTTTACCCCTGGGTTGCGCTTTTTTTTAGGTGCACTTTTCGTATAGATGGATGATGTCTGAGTTAGATATATATGCAATTAGAAATTTTCGTTCTTGACAAAATTTTATGCTGATTAAATTTTGAAGCGAGCGCGCGTAATTTTTTAAGTGCCTTGTTAAATACGAGCGCTCACGCGTAATATTATGCTGTGACGAGAGACGCACGCGCGTGATACGTGCGACTGGTGCGTCCGTGTAATAATGAATATTACTTTGCTCCTCGTGCGTCTCTCATAAGTTGACTTTAATAGAATAGTAATAATAGAAAAGGATAATTGACATCATGCTTTTAATTTAATATAATATTAATTAGTATTCACGAAATTTTGTTAATTATTTTAAAATTAATCAACAACGAAATTCTTTTACAGTTCCTATTTAATAATCAAGTTACATTTAATTATCCCGCGCAATAATTATTCAAAATTGGAATTCCAGTGCAATCATTCTAACAAAAAGTGATGAAAATATTAATTAAAAGAAAAAAAAAGATGACAAAGAAAATAATTCGCTGCGAAAAACTTTTCATAAAACAGCACCACACAGCCTCTCGATCATACTTTCGCGCGTCATGAAGCTTCGGCAGCGCTTTAACCAACAGCCGCGAGGGCACGCGCGTAACAATTACACTTTTCATCGTCGCCGACGCGCGCGCACACTCGCAAATATGCAACTACCTCCGGCTCTCGATCGATATTTAATCACGGGGCCGAGCGTTTATTATTTTCCAAATTAACGCCACGTATACGACGAGCAATTAAAAGATGCTACCCCTGCTGACGGCCTTTAATCAAACCGGGATCCGCGTTGTGATTTTGCATCTAACGCGCCGTAAAACGTCTCTCTATATATCTCCCTCTCTCTCTCTCTACCCGCGTGGCACGGTGCAATGAATTTCAAAGTTCCGCGCGTGCGCGAGTTTTTTTCGGTGTCCGCGTGCGAAATCCGCGGAAGTTATTGGCGTGACGCGGGCGCGCAGCTTTTTGCTCGGCGCGCTTTATTTTGCCGCGGGTGCCCGCGATGTTAGCCGTGACAAACAGCGTCGGCTGCAATGAGTCGTGCGCCGGTGTTGTAGAGCAAGAACATGCATTGTTCAATGATTACGAAATGCGGCGATGAATGTTTCGATGCTCGTTCTTTTTTTTCGGGATTGTTTTGTGTTTCACGGCAATCATTGACTTGTGACATTTGTATGTAGTTCATGTTTTGTATAGTTTTTATTGTGAATAGACGAGGAAAAGATATTGAAAAATGTTTTGGTACTTTTATGAAAACAATTTTTTTTTTTAATGAGATTTGTTTACAGTCATAAAATGCGTTAATTTATCAAATAACTGTTATTGTATATTTTGAAAATTTTGTAATGTTAATTATATAGAAAAAATGAAATTGTTTGAATTATTATACGTAACAATGTTGTTTACGAAAATATTTAAGTTTAAATTATTTTCGCACAATCATAGTTCCAATTTTTATGATTGTAACATTGACAGTAAGTTAAGTTATAGAAATGCATGGAATATACTCAAAAAGGAAAAAATTTCAAAGTTATCTGGGTCAGCCATCTACTAGATAAGATCTAAGAAGGACATTTTTTATGGCTAGGCCGTAATAGACATCTTAAACGTCAGTCTTTCGAGAGAGATACTAAAATGTATAGACAACCTACAGACAGTACTTTATCCATGATTGCTCGTGTTGAAATAAGATGATATCGAATATTTGTTGCTTGAATTTCAATTTGTATGCTGTATTTCGAATCAAGTGATAATATGAAGTCGATAATAAATGGAAATACTGTAACTATTTTGGTATATTTCATGAATCAAAATTTTTTTAATTGATATTTTAACTATGATTGTATGTTATAGGTAATTCTACTTTTTATCTTCAAAGTTTCATCAAATTTTAGTGTGAAGAATATGAATTATAAACACGATTGAGATTTCGAAAATTGACGTCGATAAAATGAATAATTTTTTTGTTTGTTACATATTGTTAAATATACATTAATTTTACAAATTAGGCATTCTATACTACCTTTGTACACACTAATGAAGGTGGAATTGAATATTTAATAAAGGATAAAAAATAAATTAGATATCTATGGAAAAGATTATAATAATTGCGGAAGAGCAAGAGTATTCGATTGCATGTTTTTTCGGAAAGTTATTATTATTAGAGCTACAAAAAACAACTTCAGAAATATATTGAATTATCTCAGGAATTCTTAAAACTCAATTATAGATAGTACAAGATATCAATCTCAATAAATAATTGTTCTGTCAACTAAAATTTTAATAAATTATGTTTATTTAAAAATAGTATTTTGAAATACTACTGCACTTCTAGTAAATTACGAAATCGTGCGACAAATTTATAATAAAATGATAGGAATAGTACATGTTATACATATTTAGTTTCTTTCAGAATAAAATGTTTGCATTTCTTAAATATCTTTCGCTAACAGAATATTTTAAAAATTATAATATAAAAAAAAACAGTTAATCCTAGAAACTGTACAAGTAAATCCTCATTTCTTAGAACACATACAATTTCCAAAGTAGTCAGTGCATGCTGTCGCTTTGAGATAAGATCTTAAGGAAAATGCAGTGATGCTAGGTCATAACACTTGTCTCGAGCCTCAGTCTGTTAGAAAACTCTGAAAAGAGAAGACCAACTTTAAAAAGTGTGTCTTTCATATCCTTATTCTTTTGTGATTCGTAGCTTTGTTAAATAATCTAAGTAAAACAATTATAATTTAGTGTATGTTTTTGATTGATGTTCATTGAAGAATTTTCTACATTTATTGTAGTTATGTGTTATTGCATAAGATTTCTTTTCCAAAAAGTGATTTTAATAACACTTAAAATTTCATTAAGTGCGCCTTAACAGTTAAACCAAGAGAATGTTTTTGTGAATAGAATATTAACAGTGTGATTATTTGTGAATATATTCAAGAATACATGATGAATTAAGATGAAAAATTTCTTTCACCAATATGGAAGCTTTGATTTTATGGTGTAATGGTGTAATTGTTAAATAAATGAATACTGCAATTTTTTCAAGAATTTTCTTTCGCACTCCATAAAGTAAAACACAAAAAGGTATTACTAACTAAATTTGCTTTTTGTAAAAACATATTTTCAATTCAACCGTCACATTTATTTTTAATGGCTATTTTTTTTCTTGTTGTCCTAGCTCATTTGATTAGTAATATGAAATGGATAAAATTAATGCTAAGTTTATTATTTTTAATGCTAAATGGAAACGCTGTAAGTATTTTGTTCCATCTATATTATTTATAAATCATGTTGCTGAATCGCTATTTTGATTGTTCTTTACTTTTATATTGAAGGTACCACAGAAATATTATGGCGAAGAACATGTAAAAAAACAATCATTGTTTATGAAGGAAGTAGTAATGAATTTACGTGAAAGACTAGCCGAATTCGAAACACAAAAAATTGAATTGAAAGAAACAATACTCTTTGGAACTTATGATGTTATATTAGCATTAAAAGAGCATCCAATAATACTATCGATAGAGGTAACAAATTGTTGGTCAAATCACGTACTTATAAGGAGAGTTCATGATTTTCGGGTCACTGAGTTCTCTGAAACCCCGCATACGGGTTATTTACACTACAAAAGAGACCTGTGACTCCGAGTTTTTGAAAATGGGTCTTTATTTACCGATATTCAAACTATTTAATTTCTAAAATGAATTTTGTTCATAAAGATAAATTATTTTTCTTTGAGTATATCTTTGTGAATATTAATATCACGAAAATGAATGCAAAAGATTATTAAAGAAGACAAAAACAGCTTTCATTCGTTAAATAATATTGATTCCTCGGGAATTTACAAGCAATCAAAAATAACGCAAATAAGGCAATTTATGCAAAACACCAGCTATAAAGGTTGGAATCAAGGGAAAGTTTTAGG
>UXGD01007674.1:0-10570 GCA_900474315.1 Torymus auratus | reverse complement strand
AGTTATTTTCACAAGACAAGACAAAATTCTTGGCACCACAATCTTAATACTTTATCGAAAACTGCATATAAATATTGTATCAATTATTGTCTTGGATATTGAGACAAGACAATACAATATCAAGTTTAATCTTGCTATATCGTGCAGCCCTAAGCCTAAATAAAAGACAACATGTATCTGCTATTGTAAAGGATAGAGTGCTGTAACCTATTTATGTGCAATATTAAAGATTCTTCTGCACTTGGAGAAATGATTAAGTTTGTTTAATTTTAGGTAACAGTATATATTCGAAAGCATCGTGATTAATAAATTATGTTTTTAGATGTTACTTAAACAAAAATAAATCTTGGTAAAGATGGCAACCTAGTTTATTGTTTGATCAGTATTTAACAGAAAATTTAACGTTAAATAAATACGAACGTTATGGTTTCTAAACTAACTTTCTAATGAAAACCCCTATCCAGCTAAAACCTCCACCACATACACATACAACACAAAAGGACAAAACAAGAACATACAGCTTGAAACGCGAATTCTCCAACTAAACTACAACTCCCGCTTAAATTCCAACGACTATCGCCACGTTCCACCCCCACCTCCCAAACAAAGAATCAAATACGAGAAGTCGAAAGAACCCATTGCTCTCAAAAACCGGCTCGCAGTATACGAAAACGCCGGAGCCAAAGGTGTAGAACCGCGTACGGGCCATCGATTTTTCGGATTTTATCGCGTCCTGGGGCTTAAGGTGAGCTTGTGGACGGCAGTAGAGAGGGAGCCCGGTGAAGGTAATACACTCTGAATTTCCCCCGGTGTGCAGAAAAGATTTTCGACCGCTTTGATTTACCGTTTTCGAGCCCGGCGGGATGACTCCATTTCTGCGCGTTCTGCTCGGTCGTCTCCCTTGTTAAAACGTTTAGCAGGCAATGTGAAGAGAGAGAGAAAAGAGAGAGAGAGAGAGAGAGAGAGAGGAAGAGAGAGGAAGAGAGAGATGTATCGATCCAGCGATATGGGCGAAAGGGGATTTGGTCGAGATTTTCGGCTAGGTGATGTACGGGTCCGGTAATAACAGTGTAATAAAGAAGATGAATGGTAGTATGGAGGAAGAAAACATTCCAATTTAAGTATTTGCTTGGACGCAATTTTCGAATATTCGTTAGAATTGTACGTGTATTTAAAATGATTTTTTGATGAAAATGAATGTGTCACTGAATGAAATAAAAATTATTTGAATAGAAAAAATCGATCGACTCACGATTCGATCGAACAACCCTTTCCTTCGTATAAAATAAATATTACCTTGGTACATTTAAAACAATATTTACTTAATACTAGAGAAATTTTTCCAGCATATATTTAATCTTTTAATCTAATTTTTGGTTAGTTTGTTTTAAATTCATTCGCAAATATCAAGTTGGAAATCAAATATAGCTGTAATTTGAATAAAGAAACATTATTATATTTTCCACCGATCGCAAGTACAACTACGTCAGCACAGATCGAATCATAAACAAACCGTGCAAAAAGTTCCTTACAAATTACAGATAATGTTGTACAAACGTGCACTCGCGAGCGTTTACATCGGAGCTCTTGTCGGATAATCAAAGCATGCAAGCTGTCTATTAAATTTCCATAAATTTATAAAAGCACTTAAACCGCTTAGACATCGATATTATTCAGATGATGTATGCATAATTAATCTCTCTCGTTTGCATATTAATTTGCTTGATTTTTCAGAAACCGCACATATTTTTCCCTCTTTTCTATTTGTATTTGCATAATATACAAGCGCTATATACGTGAAATCGTCATCCCAGTGGGAAATATGGATTGCGTGCGAAAGAGTCGATTGATGTGAGCTGGAAAAAAATGTTTATTAATTCGCGTATGAAATAAACATGATTTTTTTTATCTAATGAAGTCAAGAACATTGGATTTATATTAATTGTTGCACGTGCAGTTCTTGAAATTATGATATGTAATTTGAAAAAAAATACATACATTTCATTAAATACTGAGTATATTAGTATTTATAATTATTATATTTACTGGAATAATATAGTGTTTTCAGTATTTTCACACCGTCAAGAGCACATTTATTAACGTGGAGTTGACCTTGACTTTAAAAGCAGCCGTTATACGCTGAGTACATTCAAACCGCGTTATTTTCAAACATTTACTCCCATTATCGAATCCTCAATTACCAACATAATAATATGTTATAGAATGATATTTATAACTCAGTGTTAAATAAAGTAATACGTTCTTAACGTCCTAGATCGCCTTTTATATTTTTATATTCGTTTATTTTTTCATGTAAATTATTGGAGCCCCGTACACAAATAAATCCACCAACACTCATAGCAACAATAAATATTCTCCTCCACCGTTATTAATAAAAGTTTGCTTTATCCAAGACGACGTACACTCATTATTAGACACTCTCGACTCCTCTAGTTTATTCACTCCGCAGCTCAATCCTGCCGAAAATTCCTTCGCCTCCATCATAGCACAATACACGTCCTTCCACCCGATCGCCTGAAAAATACGAAACATTGTTCCCTCTCTAAACGCGCAGCTGAGCGGAAAGAAAAAAAAAACACTGGGGGAAAAATTCAAAGTCGGGCGAAAGTGCAGCAATTACAATGCTGATTTATCGCTGAAGGGCGAATCGCGTGTCGCGCTCTTTCTTAAGTAAGCGCGGGGTAGAGAAGCCTATATATGCGCGCAGGATCGGCTCAAGGTTGCACTTGTCGCCACTGTGTGTTTGTACGAAGGGAATGGGAGGAATTTTTAGACTGAGGAGAGAGGTGTTTTCGTTTTCTTTTCGAAGGTCGCAGAGTGATTTTTGATGGTGTTGGGATAGGGGAGGCGAGAAGGGCTCTGAGTGATTTTTTTCAACCCTAATTACGATGGTTCATGATTATGGTTTTATTAATGGGCTTTGAGGTGATGAATTTTGTATTTATTTATGCTCGTGGATTTGCATCGGGTGATCGATGGAGCGCATGGAAAATAGGGTCGATGCAGAGATCAGGTTTCAGATAGCGAATGGTATAAGTGGTATTTGGTTAAATGATTTTTAGAAATTTCTAATTAAACTAACTGAAAAAATAAGTGCATGTTTATATATCTATAGTAAAGCTAAAAGTATATATTTTTAGCATAAACCTGGACACGTGATATTAGCTAAACGACATACGAATTACTAATTGTAAGAATAGGAATTAGAATCATAAAAAGAGCCATGTACAACCCAGCATGCGAAATAAAATCGCGACATTAAACAAAATAGCACGCGAAATGCGAACACACACATACACAACTCATACATATAAATATTCATGACCCTCTATACTAATTACCCGCGCTATACAACACCCACATTCCCACAATCTACAGCGACCCCCTGCATTTTTAATCCGCCACCGTCCCCCACACAACGTTACATAACCAGCCACTCAGCGTCGCCAAAAATTCCTGCACCCCCTTCTGCCAATTGAATCACCGCGTTGAAAAATCACATCCCTTCCTTCGTGTAAACGACACGACAGTAGAGGGGGAGTAGAGAAAAAGCCAAGCCACAGATCGATCAAAGTCCCCGTTTCCCAGTGGCACAGTCTCACTTGGCTGCGTGTCGCACGCCGCTGTGGCGTGTATACACCAGGCGAAGGTGAAGTTCGCCGCTGTAATTAGAGCCAGGTGTGTGTATGTATATGGTGGAGAAAGGTATAGTAGGCTATAAATAAAGCTGGCAGCAATTAGGCGGAGATTTTTGATCGAGGTGTGTGGGATGATTGATTGGGATTTTTAATGGGCTGATGGAAGGTGGTTGAAGAAGTTGAAATGAGGGTGTACGCAGGTTGACGGAGACGCGTGTCATTGAGCTACTTTGAGCGGTTTACTGGAAAACTAAGCGAGTTTTGCTAACTGCTGTATAAAGTAAGGAATAAGGTTGTGTGATACTTCATCGATTTCATTTGGATTATAAATGGAGTACGGTCCCTTTGCTTTTTCTGATACGTGGACGGTTATTAGCTGTTATATCTATTCTTCGTAATGTATGCACTGTTCGATGATGGCTATAATTCTTTTATTAGAAGGTAGCTGCTTTGTACTTCTTTTAGGTTAATTCTCTTCGTTTTATCAACCCCATTACGTCAACTGTATATTTACAGATTAAACATTATACGATAAAAAATAGACACATACATCCCGAAATATTTTGTCCCCTATATAAAATCTATATATCATTGTTTAGAGAGCCAGAGCCTTTAATGAAAAAATGTCCGATCTCCCTGACCTATAGGAAAAAAGTTGAGAAAAATAAGCTCTACGGTCCCGAAGATAAGCGCCCGCGTGGACGTATGTGACAGTGGTGGGAGAAAGTAGATCGATACCAAATATGGCAAGACATTGTCTTACACAACTCGACGCGTATCTACTTACAGATGTACGAATATATATACGTCGCGCGTTATTTGATCCCTCGCGTCAGCGTAAAAATATATTTTCATCCGAATAAGTAAATTGTGTCGTATGTAATATATCCAGTGTGTTGTATAGTGTCGCCGATAGACACGTGACAGATAAACAGCGGGAAATATGTTTTAAATTGTATACAATTATTTTTATATAGATTAGTTTTAAAGAATATCAAGCATCTTTTTTGGGATAAAACTGTGGCAAAATACAAACGAATCTAACTATACAATAAATTGAATTCAAAGTTTAAAAAACTTTCTTATTCGAACGCGAAACTTCCCTTACTCTGTTCTACTATATCCACAGGAAAATATATCCTCTCCCAAGAGACGAGAACGCACGAAACTGTACCTTATATACACGCAAACTAATTGAAAATAAATCAACAGAATCCGCGCTAATTTGCTTACTCAAGCCTTAAAAAGCCTCGCGCTCGGCGTCGATCTCTGTCAATACTCGTGGAAAATCACATCGAATTTCTTTTTTTCTGCTCTCACGTTACGTAAAAACTTCATGGCACGTCTTGGCCGCTCTTTATAATCTCGTTAACCGCAAGTTCCGTTATACTAAAGTCGCCCTGATACGCCGATAAAACATATTCTAGCCCCGTCCCTTTGCCAACAGCGGCTATACTGGCTGCCGGAAGTGCCCCCGGGGTTATATGCTTTAGCGAAAATCTCTCGCGTAATTTCGTGTTTTTGTCGTCTTGCGCGTGGCTGCTGACAAAACGGTTATTATACTATATTTGCAAAGTCATTAGTCGCGTTTGTGGAGAGGGAGTAATTTTGTCGTAGATCAAACGTTGTTATACACTTACTTGTATAAAATGTAAAATTTGGTTATAAAAAATGGCGATTGGTGAATATTTATGATTAAAAGTGAAGTTTAGGATGTAATTACATATAGCGAGGGAAATTTGTACATTCGGTATCTCTCGGATATTGGGAGCACGGATCAATTCGAATCTCAAATCTTGATACGGATACACGTGCGCATTAGTTGCGAGTTCACTTCCCGGATATCCCAGAATGTGTAAGTACGATATGTATAATCTTTGGCTTGAACATTCGAATCCGCGTTAGTTTTTATTTATAAATATATACCTAAATACCAAACGTGTGATATATATTTCAATTTGTTATAAATAAATAAAAGGAAAAATATTCTTATATCGCGTTATTATAAACCGAACAGCTTTTATGAAACAAAATATTTCACACGATGTAATATTTTTCTCGTATAATACAATAAGTTAGCGTGCTTGAGCGTAAAATATTTTATAAGCGTTTCATATAAGCGTAAAAAAAATCTTATAAGATAAGGACTTTACGAGGACCTTATATGAAGCCATAATTCAGAATCGTATTATTCTTTCACCAGATTCGTTTTAGATCTAGAGTCTATTATCACACGACGAATGGTCAAGATAATGCAAGAAAATACATTAACAATATTTTCTCTCGATTCAAGGAATAGTGAAAAATTTGTTCTTAGTCAAAAAATGACTAGAATTCAAATTTTTTATATTCGCAACAAAATTGCTGCCACCATATAACGTAAAATTAACGTTATAATTTAGTATATTCATGCTTTCGACTGACCTATAAGCCGTAAATATATACTTATAAAAAAAATCTGAATAAGAGAGAAAATTTATATCGACAACCTTATCGGACTTCAACTCCACCCCACCCTCCGCACTTCACAAACCTTCAATCGTGCAAAAAACTTCAGACTCTTCCTTTTTGGAAAATTCCTGCGACCAACCGCCGCCACTCGACCCACATAAAACCACACCATTGCGCGCCAAACTCTACTCCCTATACACACCCCCAGCCAAAGAAGAGCAACAAAAAAAACGCTCGACACTCGACCTTTGCGACAATACACCAACGCGATAAGCATCGATCGCTGTATCCCAGCAAGCAAGCGACGAAAAGGAAGAAAGAAAAAAAACGATCGAACGTCCCGAAATTGCGAATCTCTCTCCCTCTCTCGGTTTTTCCGTCTCCTCTGCTCTCTCTCTCTCTCACACACTCGACGCGGCTCGTTTGAGTCTTCTTTCCTCGAGACCCAAAAATAGTCCGGCCTTTAGAGCCAGCGAGGAAGAAATATATGTCAAGTCGCCTGCGCGCGCACTAGCAAGCGAGAGAGTGCGATCAACGTATGTAGAGTGGTAGAGGAGGAAGAAGAGAGGGAAGACAAAGGGGGATAGACAATGGCCAGGGGAACGAGCGGAAAGGGAAAAATAGAGGAAAACAAGAAGAAAAAAAAAGGAGCGAGCGAGCAAGCGGTATCCACCTGTGCCTCCCTCGAGAGGGAGGAGCGCCGGGGTGTATAATGATTAATTCGTTTTGCCGGCTGGAGGCTTTTTTTTCTGTGTCTCGAATTTCGCTGAATAAGTATGTGTGTGCGTGGGCGGAGGGAGATAAGTTTAATTTGTTTTAGAAAATTTAGAGCGGTGTGTGTGTATATGGGAGGTTGATTTAGGGCCGCGGTGCGCGTAATTAGGCCGAACACTGCGGCTTTGATGAATGAGGTGAGAGAGAAGTTTATATTTTGGGAATTGAATTAAATATTTTTGGCTGTTTCTGGTAATGTGATAAAGGATTATTTATTATTGTGAAGATATGTTTCACTTTGCATTATAAGGTAGTCGAATAGTTTAAATAAAATGTATATTTTTTTATTCCTCTGAATATCTGCATTCCACTGAATATTTAATAGCTTTAAATTGTCTGATATATAAAAAGTGGTTTAATAAGGTAAATAAACGTAGGTAACAGCAATGTTTTTCAAACGTAATTTTGTCATTAATAAGTTTAACGGATTACGTTTTATATTATTTTTATGACACTATTTATTGCAATACAATAATTCAATGTGTAAAAGTTGTATGCGTCTCCTTTTTGTAGACCCAAGTTATTGAATATTGTAGGGGGCACTCGGGGAAATCCGCGAAACAGAGAGGGTAGATTTGTATCGCGTCTGTAGATTATATAATCTTCGATTACAAACTTCCAAAGATTATACTTGAGAGATCGGAGAGTTTTCTCGGCTGTGAATTCTTTTTTTAGACTCCTCCAAAGTATGTCGACCTTTCGCGGATTTTCTCGAGAAGCAAAAGTATCAGAGAGAAGAAATAAAACGAGCTGAACTCCGCGAAAATAAATTATTTAATGTATCAGTTTTCAACGCGTTTATAGTAAATAATGAAATGTTTGTCAAATAAATAACTTTGATCAATATTTATTTCAGTATAAAAGTAATATTGAAAATCTAATAATATTATAATATTACGCTTCAAGTCTATGAAAACTTGCTACCCTGTTTTACAAAATTTTATAAACTATGATAATTTTTTACAGTCTACATAATACAGGATAGTATAATAATACTTCAAGATTACCATCAACGTTAATTACACATTTCTCTCATCGACCCTCTTACACCCACAACCGCTGGAATCAACCAACCGTTTCCATGACCCCGCGAAGAAAAAGAAAAACCAACCCGCGAGTCAACCACCTTCTTCCAGGGCACTCGTCCAACAATACCACACAACACCGCCACCTCTACCACAGAAAAATCCACTTTCCACGTCGACATCCACGCGCTTATATATCCACTTGGAGCTTTGTCCACGCGGTGGTGTCGGCTGCCGAAATATTTCGCGTCGTAGCGTGAAAAAAGGTGAGAGAGAGAGACGGCGTACAAAGGAAAGATCCACGTAAATAAAGCGTAAACCGCGCGGTAAAAGCGGAGCCCGAAAAATATTTCGACTATGCGGAGAGGGGCGAAAGCCGCCGTCGTTTGAGCCAGGTAAAAAGCTTCGCTACTGCTTCTTCTTCTTCTTCTTCTCTCTTTTTGTTTCGGATCGCGAAAGCCATTGTGGAGCGCCGAGGCGCTTCTGTGTTTTTTGGGGGGGTGGGAACGAGGTTCGCTTCCTCCGAGTCTTTTTTCCTGCCGATGCTGAGCGTGCGAATTCGCGGTTTTTTTCTTTTTTTAGGGTTTAGAGGGAGTTTTTCTAGTTTGAGCGGAGATAGGGGTTCGAGAGACACTTGTGTTTAAAAATGTAGATTAGTGTGATTGAGTTTTTGGAAAGAATATATCTTTAACGTTGAAAATGGTAACAAATTTTTGTTTGTTTGTAAGTGTAGATTTTCTTGTAAAAAAGAAGTACAATAAAATTGAATGTGATTAGTTTTATATGCTAGCGTTCAAAATTTACAATAAAGTGCTAAAAAATGTTTTAAGACGTTAATATAATATGTTGAAATTGATATATCTAATGCGCCAATCTAATAAATTATGCCCGCAGTTGTATTTGAATTCCACGAATCTATAATAAGATAATTGATAAAATACTATTTCGACGAACGAACAGAACTATAAAATATTCTTATCCGTTCCTGTCGACACTCCATAAGAAAGGCACGACCTTAGTTCTCAAAATCACGCACTAATATTTACTTATCGCTAAATTTACTATCAAGTTCATCTCCACCACAAAATAAATCGACAAAGGACACTCCCATAAAAGCTCACTCGTTCACATAAATTCCCCGAAGCGGGCAAACAATCCACGCTCAAAGATTTATACGATACCGGTGCGGAAAACTAATTTCACCGCGCGCGTGGCGACCGTTTACATTTAATTTTAAGATTCCGTGATCGGGCGTAGGTATATACATACGCGGGGGGTTTCTGATTAATATCCGAAAAGGTGCCGCGGGGAGGAATGAAAAAGCTCCGACTCTCGTTCGATATTCCGGCTGCTCGTGACGCCCGAATTTATTTTACAACGAAGGGTATAGAGGTAGCAGAGGGAGAGTAGCTTATACACTTCCGGGGGCTGATAAATTTAGTGCGTGCGACCCCGCGAGTGCGGTGTAGTACGCGTGTTGCCCGCGCAAAATTTATTTCGTTTCGGATTAATGACATCTTTATTATTTGTTGGGCTCTGCTGAAGTGTCGCGTGGTGGTTGCTTGCAGTCGAGGATTTTCGAAAAATCACGAGTGTACGTATACTGCGTTGATGGTGTTGTTTGTTGGGGGGAATGGTGTTTTGAGAATTATTGTAGATAAGGGGACTAAGGAAAATTCGAAAAGGTAATTGTGAGCTTTTGGATTTTTACGAGTCAATATGTTAATTGGAAGAAATGGAGTAATTATGGCTTTTGAGAGAAATTTCCTAAAAAGTATTTTCCGAATTGCGTATGAATAGTTATTTGTTATATGTACATTTATAAGGTATATCCAAGAAGTCGTTTTACAGATAGCATACTTTTTGTACTAAAACCACTCACGTGGGTATTTCATTCATTCAAATTAATTTAAACAGATATTTCTTTAATTATTTAAAAATAAAACATCTTTGATTAACTCATTGCTATCTCAGTACGAAAATATATACCTCTAAAAAACTTGTTCCATTCTCCATCAATCAGAGAACTTCTTTCACAGTAACCTTTGAAATTCCAATATCAGAACAAAAAAGGGCCGATATAGCAAGATTAATCTTGATATTGTATTATCTTGCCCAATAATCAAGACAATAATCGATACAATATTTATGTTCAGTTTTCGATACAATATCAAGATTGTGTTGTCAAGAAAGTAAAGAATCTTGCCTTGTCTTGAAAATAACTTAACATTTTCTAATCGTAATAATTTATCGAAATAATAATAACAGGTAACAGGGAAAGAGAAAAATTATCATGAAGAAGGGGGAGAATTGTCATCTCTAAGGAAATGTTCGAGTTATAAAGGTCGGCGGGATGGTAGATGATGCGATCCTATATCCCCTCGAGCCTGCTTACTTAGGTACGTGAGGCTACAGGGAGAGGGTACGCCGCCTAGCGGCAGCGCGTGAACTGGGCTCTGGCCGGCAGATGTGCAACAGTGAACGTGTCAATTTAAAAAAAAACTTACTATTTTACGTTTCTGTGCCTTCCTCTTCTAGACGTGAACCTCGCATTCCTCGGCTGTTACTTGGTTTAAGAATCCACTCTTAAAAAAATGATGGCCGGAAGTAGTGGCTCATTTAAAGACTCGATGTGATTGGTTATTTGAAAAAGCGCGAATA
>UXGD01007673.1:0-10570 GCA_900474315.1 Torymus auratus | reverse complement strand
GAAATCTTAGCCTCCTGTTATTCTAATCGTCCTGCGCTCATAAAAAAGCCGCTGACATAATTCATTGGCACATAGCGTCCTCAAACTAATTTATCAATTCCTTTTTTATACTATTTTATAAAATAAATTTTTCCCAAAAACAAAAAGAAAATTTATTGAAATTTTAACTAAATATAGTGTTTAATAAGGTTAACATTTTGAGTCGATTTGTCAAATATTCTCTGTAAAACAAGTATTAGAAAATATTTCTAACTCCTAACTTTGAACCGACACGGAAAGTCTTATGTCTGACATTCTTGGAAGCCTTTTCGGAAATCCTACTTCGTGCAAAAATTATTTTATCACTATCAACAAATGAAGATGTAATAGACGGATTTTTTTTTGGCAATGAACTCAGTTTGAAGATATAAAAAAGCTATATCTCTGCTAAATTTGAGAACGATTAATTAATTTTTACTCTTGTTAACGTGAAACAACGACAACGCTACTTTATTCTAAAATATATTTTTTTTTATAAAAAAACAGATGAAGATAATCTCTTGAAATTGTAACCAAATAGTCTTCAATCAGTGGACATAATCGTTGGACATACAAAACTCATTTTTTTCATTTTTCAATTTTTACGTTTTTGTTGATAACAAAAGAACCATTATTGCTAGAATTTTTTTTTAAAGAAAATATAGGTATTTCAATTCTCTTTCGTATACTACCCATCCGATTCAGATACCTAGAGCCGTTCTCGAGAAATTACGATTTGAAAAAAAGGCTAAAAAAATTTTAACCTCAAATATCTCAGAAATTTATGTACTGATCATGTAGCCCAAAGAACTAGGCCGAGAGCTATCCAAAATCTACCTGTACGAGGAATTTCAACGATATTAAGTCAATTTTATTCAAGTTATCGTGCGACATATAAAACTCATTTATTTCGGTTTTTAATTTTATTTTCTCAAAAACTAGTCAACAGAATTGATTCAAATTTTTAGAGATTATAGTTATTTATATTCTGCATTATCACGATTTTTTTTTCTTAAAATTGACCGTTTAGTTTAGGAGTTTTAAGCTTAAAAAAATCATGTTTTTCTTAAAAACAAAAGAACCATGATAACTAGAGAATGGGTAAACGAGGAGTGCGTGATCCAAAACCAAAACTGATGTACCGGCATTTTTCATTCACAGCGCAAGGCTCGCTTACACCGCTTACAATAATGGAGGGAGGCATTTTATCTCTTGCAGTTATGTGAAAGGCAATATTGGACCAAGGTACTCCTACGTACTATTATACGCATACTTGCACAAGGTAGAGCCCGGGCACTTGACTGCTCGACTGTGTTTGTTAGCTCGCGCGAGCGCTGTCTATACCTGTGTGTGTGCGTGGGTGTGTATGTGTATGAGTATCTGTGTATGTGTGTTTAAGTTTGTGTGTGAGTGCATGTATGCATATGTGAGTATGATCGTGTGTGTTGTGTGTAATATGTATGTATGCATAAATGTGAGAGAGCGATTCTACAGTAAATATCAAACAGCTTAGTCTAAAAATAAATGCAAATTTTTGCGGAATACAGGTAAAATATGGGGGAGGAGGTCAACAGTTTCGACGATTCACTATAATTTATTGAAGTCATCTATAGACATTTTTCAGTTCGACATGTGCTAATGCAGATTGTTCTTGATTTTGAAATTTTAAATTACGAAAATCATATTTTCGAATGTAACAATTCACCTATTGTTCAAAATATCGAATTTCATCAATGCGATTTCAAGGCAAATATAACTTGTCTCTAATGATTTATTTCGAAATATTTTTATTGTATCCCTATTAAAATTCTATTAATGAAATTTGATGTTTTGGACAGTTTGTTTGGACAGTTTTTACATTCGAAAATATGATTTTTGTAATTTAGAATTTCGAAATTAAGAACAATCTGCATTAGCATATATCGAACTGAGAAATGTCTATAGTTGATTTCAATTTTATAGTGAATCGTCGAAACTCTGGACCCCCCCCCCTAAAATACAATAATTTTATAAAATACATTGAAAACTTTGTTCCTTTGCATTTGCACAGTATTTCGTGTATTTTACGCTCATCTTCGAATTTACGTAACTTTAAATCAAATTAATATTTGTTTTCATTTTGTAAAAAGCAAATAAAAGCTCACATTCTGTGATTTTATTTTTTTTCTCAGTGTATATATGAGCGACTCCCGCTGACTTACGTTTGAAGGAGGAACATTTCAAGCATTAAAAAAACTGACGTTATCGTCAGTAAAAAATCTACGATCCAATCGAGAGAAGTGCTACCGATTTCATTCTGGGGTAGGGGTCCAAAGTTTAGAAGATTCACTTTAAAATTGAAGTCAACTATAGACATTTCTCAGTTCGACATAATGCTAATGAAGATTGTTCTTAATTTCGAAGTTCTAAATTACAAAAATCAAATCATATTTTCGAATGTAACAACTCACCTACTGTCCAAAACATCAAATTTCATTAATGGAATTTTAACAGGGATACAATAAAGATATTTCGAAATAAATCATTATAAACAAGTTATATTTGCTTTCAAATAGTATTGATGAAATTCGATGTTTTGGACAGTAGAGGAATTGTTAAATTCAAAAATATAATTTTCGTCATTTAGAATTTCGAAATTAAGAACAATCTGCATTACCATATGTCGAACTGAAAAACGTCTATAGTTGACTTCAAGTTTTTAAATTCTAGAAACCACAGTCGCGGCGGTCGCGCAGTTTACTACTTAAAAACTCCTCTTAACGCCGTCGGTTTTACACCCATTAATTCGACGTTCTATCTGTTTGTAAGTGCCCACCGCATCATTACAAGTTTCACTTTAGTGTATCGCCAGGTGCGCCGCTTATCGCTCGGGAATATCCCGTATGTACTTGTTTGTAATGACTGCGTATAATATACGCGGAGAAAGAAACGGATAATAAAGCGCAGCGGTTTTTCTCGGATTATCTGCGCGAGTTCATAGCAGTCAGAGAATTTATTTGAGGTGTTATATTAAGATTAATTATCTTATTGTGCCCCCCGCCATGAAATTTCTCTGACACATATTAAAGCTTATTTTTATTGTACTTTAGTACTCTGTGCTAACTCGATCAGTACAAAAGAGTAACCTATTACCATGAGACATATTGGTTCAAGGGCTTTCATTACTTTGTAATAAGCACAGAAGATCTTTAATTTTTTACGGTTTTAAATATGTATTGTTATAGGTAAAATGTATGGAGTGATGTGGTTTATTTATTCCCATCTCCACTATAATGGCCACTTTTATAGCCCAAAAAGCGGGGCAAAAATCGCGTTTAATTCTCTTTTTTCCATTATTTCAGCTAATATAACATCGTCTAATGGTCTACGTTTCCAGTGAATTTGGTTAAAATTAACAAAATTATATCATGTAAATACAAAATAACTTTTTAAATCTATAAAGTGGCCACAATGGAGATGGGAATAAAGAGTACTATATGCAACACGAGACGAAAGTTGATTATTCCCTTGGGTGATAACTGCCCTTGCTTTGCTACGCTCGCTCGGGCAGTGAACAAATCCGCGGGAATAATCAGCGACTTTAGTCCCTTGTTACATAACGTACTATTTCCCTGTGCTGTATAAGAACAAAAGTTTATTTTCTCATACGATATGTTGATTTACAGTTCCGTTTACGGTACTCTCCATTGATAATCTTCAAAATCTCATAAAAATTGATTTCCAAAGCTCTACTATATTTAGTAAATAATGTTTATTTGCAATATTTATTTGTATTAGATTACGTTTTAGTTAAATAAAAATATTACAATATAATATTTAGTATTTTGCAATACAATTATTTTCATAACATGGATATATTGTACGTATCTACATGCTTTAGAAGATATCGATGAAATATAATATCAAATTATAATAGAGGTTATTATAGCAATGATTTAATCTTACTTGAATTTTCAAGTAAAATACTGTTAATTTTCATATTATCTTAGTAGCGCAAACATTAATAATAGTAATACAGAAGTAAATGAATTCCTTTTTATATATTCATGGTATATACACATAAAGTAAAAAAGGTGGAAATACTTTTAACGAGTCATTATTCCAGTTCTTAATATTAATAAATGGAAACGTACATAGGTATTACTAAAGTGAAAAATGGCTAATATTAATTGGAGTCTTTTGAAGAAATACCCTTTTTGCAATAAAGTTAATTAATAGTAATGCTTCAAAAGGAATAAAACACATCATTCCATAAATCTGCTCATAAACTCAGCAGGTTTCTGTAATAAAGAAGTTGAACCCATTTCCAATAAGGTATTCATTTACAGGATCGTCCATCCTGAAATCCTGCTCATGATAGCCATTACTAATGGTGTACTAATAAATTGCGCCGAAATACTATTTTTGTTATAATCTTTTGTTTTCATTTTTCATTTTTTCCCCATCATTATTATTCTGGATGGGAAAAGTTAAACCGTAAATTGTTTTAAATTTGAAAACCGGATCAAATCGATAAATTATTATTAGTAATAATTGAGAGATCTTGAAATTATTGTGAAAATGGAAATTTTCCCATGTGCATATAGTTATTATAAGAATTAAAAAATTTGATAGTTTCTTCAATATATCATCTACTCATCGCGTTTCTGTCGACCTGTTAGCAATAAACTTCTTATGTTCAAAGTCCGGGTAGGCCCCGCTTTATATTAGTAGCCTTTAGAGAGCGAATTTCGTTTGAGTCAGTTATAAGGCGTGATATTGCTCACCTGAATCCACAGGCGAACAACCAGGCACGGCTAGCCGCGGAATATCCAGTTACCACGTCTCTTTCGCATCCGCCTTATACCTCCTTGTCCGTGCGGTGATCTTTTTAGTTTACTATTTATACGCATGGCAAAAGCATGAGAGGATGTTCATAAATAACTAGTTATTCATAAAGAGGGACGTCATTTTCTCTTGGAAATATAACAGAGGTAACGATAGTTCTACATGCATTACAAAGCTTTAATTGCATTCGGCAAAATATTTTACTCAGCTTATAAATGTTTGGTTCTAAATGCAAACAATTTTGCTAATCCTATTCAATAAAGTACGAATCGTTGTCTTATTCTTTATCATGACGAGAGTATTAGAAATGCGAGTCATAGATTTTTATAAAACTCTGGGAAACGCTTTTGCAAAATGAATGAACACGCGTTGGGGCGTTTTTTGTGAATGGGCCTTATAGTCACCGAGGTATGGACGTTTTTGAAAAATCTAAAAGAAATAGGTGTTTCCAGAAATTTATATATACATTTATATATGTTTATACCTAAAAGGTAAACGGTGAAAATTAGAAAGAACCGCGTTAATTTGACTTGTTAGGCTGAATAATCTTCATTTCTTCAATAGTTACATGTAATTAAATAATCTTTATAAAATTACTTAAAGATTACTTATTAGAAAAGCATTAAAAATAAACATTATTTTATTTATTTATCTTGAATCACGTAAATTTGGAACAAATAAAGGATTTTCAACTAAACAGGACTTAAATTAAAGTCTTTATTTTCAACTTTCATCTCATCTATTGCAAACCTTATCAGCACTTGTAGGTATATAATAATTTAAAGGTCCGGAAACACCTATTTGTCTTCGTTTTTTTTCGAAAAATGGCTTCATCTATGTTATTATGGCCCATTTACAAAAACACTAAAAGATGTGTCTAGTCATTTTACAAATAAAAGCATTTTCTGGAGTTTCATAAAAACTTAGTACCGGTATCCCTGGTGCTCCTCTTGTTAATTTAAATTGGCGGCCATTTTATCTGCAAAGAGATTTTTATCTTTGAGGACAATGAATCGTGGCTTTAAAAACCCTTTCTTTGAATGCCATAATTTCTCGGCAGATAAGACATCCGAAAAATTGTTACATAAGATAAATATACTCTATTTAAGAGAAAAAATCGATACAATATCGATATAAAAAAATTTATTCTTTTCTGGTTTAAGAGGTGCTTAGTCCCCTTAATCCTAACCACCTGAGAGCACACCGCTCTTGAAATTCTGGTAGTAGCGTAATTATGTGTGGTAATTATGAAAGGAAGTGGAGACTAAATTATTTTTCAATTTGTTTAAAAATCCAGTTAGAATTCATATACATGTGTATAGTCCAGCGCAGCTATATGTGTATTTTATTCTCTAAGTTTGTAATTGCTATGTGTATATTTATCAGCTGGTCAAAAACTAACCAACGGGAATAAATAGGTTCATAGTATATTATTCTTTTATAATAATCAGTATAACATAAAAGATAAGTTTAAATTAAGGAAGGTGCAAAATTGTTATTGACATACACAGTACAAAAAATATCTCAATAAGAAATCCCAAAAGAAACTTCTCAGAAAATACAATAAAACCCCAGTTAATCGCTATCAACGTACCCTGACTCGTAAATGTAGAAGAAGGAGAGCGCCGAGAGCATCGAGATCACCAAAAAAGGGACAAAATGCGAAGACGACCAGTAACGTCAGCAAAGCAAAAAGACTGAAGTTTATATATAGATCCCTTTCCGTGTCATATACACCCATACACACATGCATATATATGCTTAAGAGATTGTTCTCTCGGCGCAGCAGCAGCTGCTGGCAAGGGGAACCGATTCGTGAAGGCCGTTCAATGCCGCGCGCGTACGGCACGACGACGGCCCTTCTAGCGCGTATCTGTGATCCCTCCTCTTTCTCTTTTATCCTCGAGACAACTCAGGCGCACACACACACACACACACACACACACACACACTTATACACATATCCGGATACACAGAAGTTCATTACACACACATACACACACACACACACACACATATATATATATATATATGCTTTTGCACTCACACACGCGTCTGTTAGTCTGCTCCCCCATTTTTGTGTATCTTCCGATATTTTTTGCAGATCGCACCAGGGCTCTTATCTGTCTCGCTGTCTCGTTCTTTTGCACCTTTTATAGGTTTTTACATATTGCGTGTTAACGTGCACGAAACTATTGTTCATCTCTTCTCGTCAGAACAGGTTGGCAGCACTTAATTTTCTGATTTTTGTTTTGCTGCTGGCAATTCAGTACGGCCTCGATGACGGAGGTGAGGGTTTTATTTGGTTTTAAGTAACTCTTGATTTACCTCTTTATTATCCATCTATTGATTTAATTATAGGGAGTGAATAGTATTAAGGGTAAATTATGATAATTGAGAATGGTCCGTAAATTTGAGACGTGCTGTGACAGTTATTTGACTTCCATTTTTAAAGCAAATAGGTGGGTTTGAAAGCAACGTAATTTTAATTTACATTTGCTTAGGATTGTTGTACAAAAAAACTGTCGGATCGAGACGATCGTTTAGCAGTAATTGAACGTTGAATTTAAAATAATACGGTGGTATCATTAAAAGTTATTTATACTAGGGGTTAAAATATTATTTGCGAGTCAGTGTGCGTACAGAGCAACTTTATGCATTCTGCAAATTTTTAAAATCGCTTTTACGCCCCCTGTATCGAAAACTACTATTTTGGATTTACTAAGGTATATTCAGTGATAATTTAAATAGATTTGGAACAGAGAAATAACAAAAATTGCTAGATGTCAATATCATTCTGAAAAAATATGTATATATGAGGAAAAAAGTATAATTTGAACAAAAAAACAAATAAAAAGTTTAGTAATTGTTTTGTCTATATTTTTAGGACAAAAATATGTAGATAATGCTTTGTAAAAAAATTGGAGCATCTACAAGTGTTTTTCGGTAGGTGGCAGACCACGTTGAAAATAAGATTTTAAAAACTATGTCTAGAATACAACTTAGTAAAAATTACAAAAAAATTTGAAATAATTGTCATATCGTGTCGAAATATTACCACAGAATGTGAAAATCCAAAATATTACCATAAATTATAGGAAATTTTGCTGGGAATGCAACCAAATTTACTATATCGTATTGTAAAATTTCCTGTAAAGTATGGTAATTTATAAAAAATTGTTGTTATTTTTACAAAATTAGTGCACCCTTAATATTAATCTCCGCGTATCCTGTTCGAAATAATTATACGTTAATTATTCGCAAAAAACCACCACAATTTTCACCTAAAAATGCTGGCAGCCGGTGGTTAACGATAATAAGTGGGACAATATTGAAATAGAGTAATTGACTTCATTTTTATTTTTTCATATTTGTAATTATAATTACAACTTTCCAATACTTATATCGTTTGAGATTAAAATGTAGCATCGTATAAGTGAAATATCTCATTTAAAAAGAAAATCAATTTGGTAAGTAAATAAGGTACCTTAAATAAGTGCATAGTTGTGAACTTGTTCAAATATGTGCACGACTTTTCACTCATTCCACAGGAATTTGACTGACAAGGAGATGATCAGGGTCATGGATTTTTGAGAATGGGCCTTTTGTTTCGAGATCCAAGCTATTGTATGTCTAAAATGAATAATTTTTTATATAATTGGGGTCTCTTTTATCAGTTATAGCTTTTTGAATATTTTGGTCATATAAATAGGCTGAAAAGTTTATAAAAGAAGGCAAAAAAAGCTTTAATTTAAGCTGTGTTTCATTAAAAAATGTCGATTTAAAAAAAAGTTATAGGTTATTAAAAAACCCTGAGACACGTGTCTCATTATTTGTCATAAAGGAGTACCTCCTCCAGTTTTAGCTAAATCCAGGACTCGCTCTCCTGATCATCTCCTTGTGAGTTTCATTCACCCGAATTTAGAACGCACAGTGGTTCCAAACCCTGAAAAAATGGACAAAAATCGGGCTTGACGCGGAAAATGATTTATATGAGATGTGTTCGTGAAAATTGGTACTCTATACTCGACATAATGAGATAGGATACCGATTTTTTAAATATCGTTATTGCACTAATTTATATTGGGCGATAACGAAGCAAAAAACGGGTGTTACAAAACAGAAATCTTTCACACCGCTTTGCTCATTGCTGGAAAAATGGAACTTTTACGTAAAAAACTGTAAGGAATCGATTAGTAGGATTAGATTTTTCAAAAATTTTGAGAAACAGCTATAAAAACGCATTTTTTAAATAATAAATTTCATTTTTATAAATAATTGCATTTTTCATTGCTTGGATCGTTTTTAATCAATTCGAAAATAAATAAAAGAATAATGATTTACGCCTTGAACAAATTCAGTTCCCCTGCGTAATGCTGTAATACTTCATTCTACAAAGTTTCGAGGCAAAAAAACTTCGTAGAACGATGTATTAGAGGATTACGCAGGGGAAGTGAATTTGTTTAAGACGCAAATCAGTATACTTTTTTTATAACAATTATTTTGACATGTTCCGCCGATAAAACACGGTAATTGGTAAAGTAGGACTATTATACCACCTTAGGGGGATCTCTGTCTCAGGCGCCTTAGGTACCCTCGAGTCTGAGTAGCTCATACTCCGATGACAAGAGTCGATTCTATACGTTCAGAGCTCCACATACACTTGAAGAGTACCAGCTACTCAGATAGTCTCCCAGTGTATACTTACAGATCGTCACAGCACTATCAAATCGGTCATCGTCCGGATCGGGGAATACCGGCGCGCGGCGAATGGCGGACGCGTGCACCTTAGACTGCGCAATTGTGAAATCAAGAAAATTACCAAGGACGAATGTGCACTGTTGTTGTATGCCAGTATCGAGTGTGCTTTCTCACTCTCTCTTTAGAATTATTCCGCTATTTTTATGGCGTTACTATTTGTTCTATGAATGAAAAATTGATGAGGAATATAACGATGAGAACATCAGAAATGTGGACCAAAAGAAAAACGGCAACGTTTATTGGTGAGTGAAAGAATAAGTAAAATAAGTGTATGTATAATAGACTATTGGAATATTTAGTTTTTGCTGTGAATATAAATCTATATTGCTTACTCATATTTTTGTATTGATATACAAAAAACCGCTGCCAATTCATTGGAAAGCCGGAATTCATAAGAAAGCCGCAGTATTAGCCCGCGATATTCAAAATTGAGACAGCTACACTGTGTTGAATTTCGAAAAATCTGCTAGTACCAGTGTAAACACAGCCATTATAAACATAACCATCAACCATATGATTTCAGCAGAGTTTGTTGTCATGCATAGTTTTTCTCTTAATGTTTTAATATTTGTACTTATTTGTGGGTGAATCAAGAAGTGAAAATTTAATGTGTTGATGTATGTAAAGGAATATCTAAAAGTTTATACAAGTGTAATAATATATGACGCATGCAATGACTGTTTTGTTGAAATTTGAAAAGTGCTGCAATTCAAGACAGGGTATACTATATGAAAATTAAATACAGATATTCAAACCAAAAACATGAATTGAAAAAAGCAGTGATAATTCTGATGGAATGAATAAAAATATATCTATTTTGTAAGAAAGATGAAAGTGAGAATACAATAACTCAAAAGAGTTACACACTACAATGAGTATCAAGACGAATCTGCACATACAAGCAGCAAGGCTTTTTAGCACACAAGTAATATATAATAAAGGCATGAATGCAACATATATGTAT